>JAODAL010037830.1:0-39927 GCA_025379985.1 Phyllomedusa bahiana | reverse complement strand
TGGGCCCCAAAATTGTTTTTAGAATGTGTGTTATGTATTATAAAAATGATCTATTATATTTGCATTAATGTCGGCTGTCAATGTGGTTGTATTTATCTTTGTATTGTCTTGTTTTTTTCATTCACATATTGATGTATCCAATCATGTGATGTTTTTCTAGGCACATCATTGGTTACAATTTTGTGTAAATGTTGTTCCAGTGTATGTGCTTTTTATGCTATGAATAAGGGTCAGCTAATACCCGAAACGCGTCAGCATTACCTTTGCTGTGCCTGAATTTTAATGTGATACTTCAAATAAAGATTTTTCCTTTTTATATGCATCGGTACTGGACCTATACCGTGCCACCTGGTTTCACTATTTGCTTATCACGGCTGACTCTGCCTCCCGGCTTGGTCCCTGCACCTACACGCTGCTAACTTTATCAACTTTTACAGGTGAGCTGGGGAATGCTTTGTCTATGAAATCGTTTGTTTGGAGGTTTCTTTGAACCGTGCACACCTTTTTGCTTAATTTGAAGAATTTAACAACCTTTTTAATACATGATTGCTTATTAGTACAGCGTGTAAGCAAGCAAATTATTATAATGGAAAAAGGATCACAAGACAATGAATCCAACCACATGAACTCCACAGCTATTGGAAATGCATCCTATGCACAGGATGGGAATCAGGAGTTGAGGGAGGAGATGTAGAGGGGTGCAGGGTTGTGGAGAGCTTTATGGGTAAGTGTGATGAATTTATGTTGTATTCTATACTGAATGAGTAATCAGTGCAGTGACTGACACAGGGTAGAGGCATCAGTATAGCGGCTGGAAAGAAAGATGAGCCTGGCTGCTGCATTCAGGACAGATTGGAGAGGGGAGAGGTTTCAGAGAGGCAGACCGATAAGCAGGGAGTTACAGTAGTCAAGATGGGAAAGAATAAGGGCAACAATAAGAATTTGAGTTGTTTCCACAGTGAGAAAAGGATGGATTCTGGAAATGCACTTGAGGTGCAGGTGACAAGAGTGGGGTTATTCAGTCTAGAGAAAAGACGGCTTTAAATATATTAAAGGCTAATATAGAGATCTCTCTCAAGATCTATTTATACCCAGGACTGTATTGAGAATAAGGGGGCATCATCTTATGTACACAAGCAGGATATAAGAATTGTTCTAGCTCTGAAGGGAAGCAAAATCAGAACAGCAATGTATTTGGTAATAGTCTTTATTTACCTTTGCCTACATGTTTAAAGCTAATCAATGTAGGGAGAATACCTTTAAGAATAAAAACAAGAGAATAATAATAAAAAAAACATTAAACATTGAAAGTGATCTGACTTCCTACAAAAATATCAACCAAAGTTACTTTATTTTCATTAAAATGTAAAGGCATGTGACAATCCACGCAGTAGATAAGGATGCCAGTGGAAAGTTGTATCCCACAGTTATCTATTGAAGTCTGCCAGTGTTTTTCAGTAGAAAGATACAGTGTCTCCACAAGAGAAATGCAGTACCAAAAGACCTTGCAATCCCCACATCAAACACAAAAAAGAAAACCATACATGGCTTGGACTGTGCACCAATTAAAAAAGACAATGAAAAATAGACATTTGAACAACATCTTTAACCCCTTAACCCACCACAGTCAAAATAATAGGGCTCTTGGTTTTTTTTCTCCTCACCTTCCCAGAGCCATAACTTTTTTATCTCTCCACCTATATAGACACATACGGGCCCTTATTTTGTGGGACAAGATGTACTTTCTAATGGTGCCATTCAAATTGTAACGGACGGGTAGTGGATCCGCTGGACCACCGCAGGTGATGGTGGAAGCCCACGCCAGGGAACGGAATCTAAGTAGGTCCCGGTTTTTCACCAGAGCCCCCGCAAAGCGGATGGACTTGCTGCGGCGGGAGTCTACCAGGTCGTTCCACTGGCGGGCCCTTGCCTGCGGTGGCGGCCAAGGGTAGACGTAGTACAGATTTGTCGGGCAAGCTCTGGTCGGGACAGGCAGAAAGGTCAGGACAGGCGGCTCTGGAACGTAAACGTGGACAGCCAGACGGTCAGGGCAGGCGGCAAGAGACGTGGTCGATAAACGTAGGCAAGGGGTACGGTACACGGATAGACAAGACGAGACTAGGAACGCTTTCTCCAGGGGTTTAGAACACACTAAGGGATCCGGCAGGGCCGGCAGGAAGGGGCCAGACCTAAATAGGAGCAGTGCCCGGCAATAGCAAATTACCGGCGCCTGCCCCTTTAAATTTCAAACAGCCGGGCCGCACGCGCCTTAGGGCGGAGCCACGCGCCGGGAGGCTGTGAGTGAACTGAGCAGGAGCGCGGCCGGTAAGTGGTGCCGGCAGGGACTGGGAGCAGAGCGGACCCCGAACCCGACGTGCGGGACGGGGCTCCGCTGAAGCCGCAGCACGACGCGCCTGCGACCCGAGACAGGGGTCGCAGGGGCGTCCGTGACAGTACCCCCCCCCCCCTTGGGCCCTCCCCCTTCAGCCCCCCCTCTCTTACGGGGACGAAGAAATCTCTGTATGAGATTACGGTTCAGGATATTCTCCTCCGGCTCCTAAGACCTCTCTTCAGGACCAAACCCCTTCCAGTCTACCAGAAAGTAGACGTTTTCCTCTAGTTCTCCTCATAGCAGGATCTCCTTGACTTCAAAGACATTGGAAGGCATCAGCTATGGTGGGAGGAGGGATAGACTTCGGAGAGAAACGTTAAGAACCAGGGGTTTTTAGTGGGAGGACGTGGAAAGAGTTTGGAATTCTCATGGTGGGAGGAAGCCGGAGTTTGTAAGAAACCGGATTAATACGGGTGAATTAACCTCGAAGGGTCCCAGGAGCGGGGTCCCAAATTGTAGGAGGGAAATCTTAAAGACGGAATATCTGGCCGACCGCCAACCTTGTCACAGGAGAAGACAGGAGGAGGATTTTTCCCTTTGTCGGTTTGGGGGTCTTCATGCGCTCGAAGCGCGGAGAAAGATTGGGGGTCTGGACCAGATGGTCTTATGTCCTGAACCAGTGCGTCCGCCGCCGGAAACCTCGGAGGGAAAGATGCCAGAGGGAGAGGTGGCGGGATGCAGACTATACAATGTAGAAGGGGAAACCCCTGCAGATTCTGAGTCTCGGAGTTGTACGAAAACTGCCCATGAAACAAGTTGACCAATCGCTGGCGTGCTGAGACGAAGTGCGTAGAAACCTCCAAGAACCTGGTTTACTCTCTCCACTGCCCATTCGTCTGAGGGTGTAAGCAGACAAAAAGCGAGTTTCACCGGGATTGGGAAAACAAGGGCACCAGAACTTGAAAAAACTGGACTCCCCTCCGAGACGATTTGCTGCGGAGCCACATGCAAGGAACACGTTGGAAAAAAAAAGGTCTGCCAGAGGTGGCCAAAAACGGCAGGCCCAGCAGAGAACGAAATCGCCATCTTGGAAAACCGATAAAGTAGTCACCCAAATGACGGTGTTGCCACCGAGGAGGGAGATCGGTTTATAAAGTCCATCGCAATGTTTGGTCCAAGGTTGCGTGGGAATGGTAGAGGGTGTAGTAGGCCTGCCGGCTTGTGACGAGGCGTCTTGTTTGCGGGCACAAGAGTTACAGGCCTGAACGAAATCCTTGACATCCTTGACGAGCTCTGGCCACCAAAGAACCGGGATATCAACAGGAACGTCTTTCCCGAGCGCCGGGGATGACCGGGCCCACAAAAGAGCAATGGGCCCCATTTCAGGATGGTCTGGGGAGAGCAGGGCGAACGTAGGTCCTCCCTGGGGGAACCTTCCGGAGGTCAACTGGAGCAGCCGAGATAAGCGGTTTCGGGGAATTATATGCCCCTGGAGTGGATTCCTCACCCACCACGTCAAGAAGCCCGGGGAAAGGGCGTCCGCCTTGATGTTTTTCTCCCGGGCCGGAAGTGGAACCCTGGTAGCCCAACCGGAGAAGAAGAGCGACCCACCTAGCCTGGCTGGGTTTAAGTCGCTGAGCCGTCTGGGGGTATTGAAGGTTTTGTGGTCCGAATAGATCAGATGGGATGGCGAGCCCCCTCCAATAGGTAGCCCAATTCTTCCAAAGCCATCTTGAGGGGCCAGCAACTCACGGTCACCTATCGTGTAGTTTCCTTTCGCCCGGGGGAGAAGGTTTTTGGAGAAGAAGCCACACTTTAAACGGTCTTTGCCCGTGGGCCCTTTTTTTTGCGTGAGAATGGCTCCGACCCCCACAGACGAGGCATCTACTTCCAAGGTGAAGGGTTTCGCGGGGTCCGGCCGCGAGAGGACAGATGCTGTGGTAAAGGCAGATTTGAGCTTTGCGAATGCCTCCTCAGCTTCGGAGGGCCAGCTGCGTGGGTTAGCGTGTTTCCTAGTGAGAGCCACTATCGGAGCCAACAAGCGTAGAGAAGTGGGGAATAAATTGGCATAAATAGTTACAGAACCCCAAGAAACGCTGTATGGCACGCAAACCGACTGGGCGTGGCCACTGCAACACGGCTGAAGCTTTGCTGGATCCATTTGTAGGCCTCGATCAGAAATAATTTTACCCCAGAAAGGGAAAGGGCTGGTTTGGTGGAAGAGGCACTTTTTCCAGCTTAGCATACAGGTTATTATCTCGGAGCCGCTTCAAAACCTGACGGACATGACAATGGTGGGACTCGAGGTCAGGCGAGTACACCAAAATTCGTCCAGATAGACCACTACGCAGTGTATAGAAAGATCCCTGAAAATTTTCATTCACGAGCCCTGGAAGACGGAGGCGCTTAACACAGTCCGAAGGCATTACCAGGTACTCGAAGTGGCCATCCCGGTGTTGAAGGCCGTCTTCCCAAATTCATCGCCCTTTCGGATTCGGACCAAATTGTAGGCCCCTCTTAGATCCAGTTTGGAGAAAAACCTTGCGCCCTGCAGACGGTCAAATTAACTCCGTGATCAACGGTAGAGGGTACGATTCTTCACCGTGATCTCATTCAGACCCCGGGAAATCAATGCAGGGTCGCAAGGTTACCATCCTTCTTTTCCACGAAGAAGAATCCTGCCCCCGCGGGAGAAGAGGGCTTCCGAATAAACCCCTTCTGGAATTCTCACGTAGTACTTGGACATGGCTTGTGTCTCCGGAATGGATAAGGGGTTAGACTCTGCCCCGAAGGAGGCTGGTAACCAGGGGGCAATAGGTCAATCGGGACAATCATAAGGACGAAAGTGGCGGTAGGGTCTCTGCCCTTGCTTTCTCGAGGAAGACTTTCAGCATACTCCTGGTAAGGTGCGGGAAGACCCGCTAAGAGGCTTAGCTTTGGTACCGTAGAAGCGGCTGGCCCCCTGCGAGGTGTCACCAAACAGCGAGACCGACACTCGGGCCCCATCGCAAGACCTCGCCCGTCTGCCAGTCAAGCACCGGGGCATGGCGCTGCAGCCAAGGTAGACCCAATAGGACGGGCGAAGAAGACCGGGGTAACACATAGAACGATAGTCCCCTCTTTGTGAAGTGCCCCTACTTGGGAGGGACAAGGGTTCGTACGGAAACGGACTGGGTCAGGAGGATCTCTCCACTGACGGAGGAAAAAGGACAGAGGATTTCCAGGGAAACACGGGAAGGCAGTGTTGAGAACAAACCCGTGCAGCGTCCAGGAAGTTTCCAGCAGAACCCGGGGTCCAAGAATGCTGAAACTTGAAAGTGGGTCCCGGGCTTCAGTGCCGATCAGGACCGAAAATGTTCAGGCGGGGAGAGAGACTGCACACGCTTAGGGATGCTTTCCCCCAAAGTAGCCTAGGTTGCCTGTTCTCCCGGATAGCCCTGGGCCCAAGCAGACAACAACGGAGGAGATGATCAGAGCTGCCGCAGTAGAGACATAGAATTCCCTTTACGCCGTCGGTTAAGTTCTTGCGGAGACCAGGTGGGCTCTTCCCCCTTGCATGACCTCTTCCACGGCTGGCTGGAAGGAGGCGGTGGAGGCCGAGAAAACACGGTGCAAGATGAGATGGACAGCGTGTACGGGCTGGGTTCTTGCTCATTGGCGGGAGCTCCTCACGCCTTTCTTTTGAATCGATGTCAATCCGGTTAGCCAGTGGATTAGCTCGCTTAAAGAAGAAAGGAAGGTCCCGGGCGCGAGCGCACCTTGATAGGGCGGAGAGGCCTTTCTTGAACGTGGCGCATAATGCTGCATCGTTCCAGGCTAGCTCCGATGCTATGTGAGCGGAATTGCACGGCGTAGTCTCCAACGGAGGAGTTCACTTGCTGCAGGTTTAACAGGGGGGGTTTCGGCAGATTGAGGCACGAGCAAGTTCCTCGAAGGACACTCCGGGAAATTTTACGTTGAAATGTCGCTAGATCGGCCGTGATTGGGTCACCTCGGTCCCACAGAGGATTTCCCAGGCCAGGGCTTTACCGGAGAGGAGACTGACCACGAAGGCCACCTTGGATCTTTCTGACGGGAACTGACCGCCATGAGTTCCACATGCAGGGAGCACTGGGTTGATGAAGCCCCTGCAGACCTTGGAATCCCATCAAAACTTAGTCGGCATGGATAACCGAGCCTTTGGGGCCACGGACCCGGAGAACACTGCCGGGGGGAACCCTGCAGCCGACTGCTGCTGCTGAGTGGCGATGAACTGCTGCACCAAGAGGAGAGTTGCTCGAGCTGCTGCGCTTGGGCGCGATCTGTTTGGACTGCTTGGCATAACGGTGGTGATACTGGCGACACTTGGCATCGACACCTTGGCGGGATCCATGGCCGATCCTACTGTAACGGACGGGTGTGGATCCGCTGGACCACCGCAGGCGATGGGGAAGCCCCCGCCCGGGAACGGAATCTAAGTAGGTCCCGGTATCACCAGAGCCCGCGCAAAGCGGGATGGACTTGCTGCGGCGGGAGTCTACCAGGTCGTTCCACTGGCGGACTTGCCTGCGGTGGCGGCCAAGGGTAGACGTAGTACAGATTTGTCCAGGCAAGCTCGTGGTCGGGGACAGGCAGAAGGTCAGGAAGGCGGCTCTGGATCGTAAACGTGGACAGACAGACGGTCAGGGCAGGCGGCAAGAGACTGGTCGATAAACGTAGGCAAGGGGTACGGTACACAGATAGACAAGACTAGACTAGGAAACGCTTTCTCCAAGGTAGACACACTAAGGATCCGGCGAGGGCAGGCAGGAAGGGGCCAGACCTAAATAGGAGCAGTGCCCGGCAATAGCAAATTACCGGCGCACTGCCCCTTTAAATTTCAAACAGCCGGGCCGCGCGCGCCCTAGGGGCGGAGCCGGCGCCGGGAGGCTGTGAGTGACTGAGCAGGAGCGCGGCCGGGTAAGTGGGTGCCGACAGGGACTGGGAGCAGAGCGGACCCCGAACCCGACGTGCGGGACGGGGCTCCGCTGAGAGCCGCAGCACGGACGCGCCTGCGACCCGAGACAGGGGTCGCAGGGGCGTCCGTGACACAAATTACCATAAAATATACTGAGAAACTGCAAAAACACTCTAAGTGGAGCAAAATGTGAAAAAAACGTGCTTGCGCCATGATTGTGGAGTTTTTTATGGTGTTCACTCTTCGGTAAAAATAATGTGTTCGCTGTATTCAGGGCTGTGGAGTCGGCAAGCCAAAGCCCCGACTCCGACTCCTCAATTTCCCAAACCTCCGACTCCGGACTCCGACTCCTGACTCCCTCATACACGGTGCATATTTAAGTGATAATTTTACTGTAGTAAAATGGTAACATCCGGCTGTTTATCACCTTATGATACAATAATCAAGCTATTTAGGTAGAACAGACACTGAGAAGCAAAATTGTAACTATGTTTTGATCTTTTGAACACTTGTGGGTAGAGTTGAAGAAAAAGCTGTATTTGTATCCAAATCCAGTCTGCACCAACATTGGGAATGTGTAGAAGAGACCTGGGTTCAGATTTTGGTCAAGATATGGTTGAATCTGATCCAGAGCCCAGAAGGATTCAGGCAATGCTGAAAGCCAAAGGTGGATTTCCCAAATACAAGCAAACTAATAAAAATTTACATTTTGATTTTTAGGAGCAAAACAGTAACAATGCAGTTACAGGAAAGAATCTGCAGAACTAAGCAGATGCTGAATACTTGCAAGTCAAATTTATATATAAAATAGGTAAAATGACTGTATATAAAATTACAGTAGCCTCATGTACAAAGCTGTAGTGGATGGAGAGATATGGAGCCTGAAAGTCACCAGTTCAAAACATTGTTACCCTTTTGCTTGTCAGTGTAAAATATATTTATTGGATATGACTTTAGAACACAAAAAAATTGAAATATGCAAAACACTGCAGGAACATTTGTGGAGTCTCTGAATTTGTTTGCAGAAATAGTATTGCCTCCATCAGATCCTGCATACATGACCTCACATCTGATCTCATTATTTCCAGGCTAGAGAACGGCCACTAACTTGGGTTGGGGGAAAGCGGTGACCACAGGTGCAACATCTCTAACAATGTCAGGGTATAAAGGAATTGTCTCAGGCAGTTAGTTTTGATGAATGGTTTAACTCTTCTACTTCTTTAAAAGCGGGTGAAAAATTTTGCTGAAATTTGTTTGCCCTGGGAGCAGAATCTTTTCCCCTGGGGCAGCGCTTTGCCTACTCCATGTCATCAATTACACTCCTCCTGTGATGAGGCTGAAGATATGGGAGCAGTAGCACTGGCCGGACCCAATTCCTCTTGATCTTTGCACTGCATTGAACTAACTGGGCCAAATTATTATATATTTTGGGAGTCGGAGTCTATAGTACCTAAAGAAAATCCAAAAGCATCTATTTTTTACATTTGTGCTGCAGCACCATTTTGTGCGAGCAATAAGCTTTTTGTACTTCCACCTATGTACCCGTTATGGACTATGGACATGGCCGTGTCCCTGCTCCTGTCCTGTCCTGTGGACCATGAATGTGTCTGTTTTGCCCGTTTGCACCGCTTGCTATCTTGGCTAGGATACTGTCATCTGCCTGCAGCTACACTGGCCTGTGACCCATTATCTCTGCTAGCATCTGGTGTTCTTGTCCCGCACTTCGGCTGTCATCCCTAGTAGCCTACCATCTACGCTTGGGTTGGCAGAGAGAATCCACACCAAGCACCTGGTGTCCACGGTGTTACTGCATCCTGACACCGCTGGTCGTTACACTGGGTAAGTGTACATTCTTTGCGTGCTGAAGTGAACTTATTATTGGTACCAGTTTGGGATAAATGCAACTTATTTGATCACTTTTATTCCAATTTTTAGGGGACGTGAAATTACCAAAAAACAAAAATTTTGCTGTTTTAATTTTTTTTTTTTTATGGTGTTCAGTGTAGGGGATAAATGCTGTCATATTTTAATAGATCGAACTTTTACAGATGTGGCGATACCAAATATGTGTAACTTTATTATTTCATTTGTAGAATGCAAATAAAAAAGATTATTTTAACTTTTAATTTTTTTATATATATATATACACTCACCGGCCACTTTATTAGGTACACCTGTCCAACTGCTCGTTAACACTTAATTTCTAATCAGCCAATCACATGGCGGCAACTCAGTGCATTTAGGCATGTAGACATGGTCAAGACAATCTCCTGCAGTTCAAACCGAGCATCAGTATGGGGAAGAAACGTGATTTGAGTGCCAATGAACGTGGCATGGTTGTTGGTGCCAGAAGGGCTGGTCTGAGTATTTCAGAAACTGCTGATCTCCTGGGTTTTTCCCACGCACAACCATCTCTAGGGTTTACAGAGAATGGTCCGAAAAAGAAAAAAACATCCATGAGCGGCAGTCCTGTGGGGGGGAAATGCCTTGTTGATGCCAGAGGTCAAAGGAGAATGGGCAGACTGGTTCGAGCTGATAGAAAGGCAACAGTGACTCAAATTGCCACCCGTTACAACCAAGGTAGGCAGAAGAGCATCTCTGAACGCACAGTACGGCGAACTTTGAGGCAGATGGGCTACAGCAGCAGAAGACCACACCGGGTGCCACTCCTTTCAGCTAAGAAGAGGAAACTGAGGCTCCAATTTGCCCAAGCTCATCGAAATTGGACAGTAGAAGATTGGAAAAACGTTGCCTGGTCTGATGAGTCTCGATTTCTGCTGCGACATTTGGATGGTGGGTCAGAATTTGGCGTCAACAATTGAGCATCGTTGCAACGCCACAGCCTACCTGAGTATTGTTGCTGACCATGTCCGTCCCTTTATGACCACAATGTACCAAACATCTGATGGCTACTTTCAGCAGGATAATGCGCCATGTCATAAAGCTGGAATCATCTCAGACTGGATTCTTGAACATGACAATGAGTTCACTGTACTCAATTGGCCTCCACAGTCACCAGATCTCAATCCAATAGAGCATCTTTGGGATGTGGTGGAACGGGAGATTTGCATCATGGATGTGCAGCCGACAAATCTGCGGCAACTGTGTGATGCCATCATGTCAATATGGACCAAAATCTCTGAGGAATGCTTCCAGCACTTGTTGAATCTATGCCACGAAGAATTGAGGCAGGTTCTGAAGGCAAAAGGGGGTCCAACCCGTTATTAGCATGGTGTACCTAATAAAGTGGCCGGTGAGTATATATATATATATATATATATATATATATATATATGCTCTAAAATATTATTTATTTTAAAGCAAATAGTATAATAGGGATTAAATAACTTGAGTGCATGTAGGGACCTAGAGTGACATTAATGTACGGGGCTGCGCCAGTAGTCTGGGGTCCTTTCAACTCAAAAACTGGCGCAGCCCTGTTCTCTAGATTTATAATCAGGTGCATTATTGGGCGTCCGCAGCACTTTGTAATGCGCCTGAGATGAGGGGGCATGCTGGAGGCAGGGTGCACTACTACCGTACGAAGCTACACATTTATAGCTTCAGTACAGCAAATCCAGGCGCATTACTGATGGAACAGGTAGACCAAGATAAAATTGGTTTACCTGAGCCAGAAGTGTCATTTTCTAGCTAGAAAGCACTAAACCTATGACCCGCAGAAGAACAGGTTCATAGATTCAGACGCAGTCTACACTACTAATGTGTGCAAAAATGGCGCCTGGGTGCCAAAATACATACATGTTGCCCCTAATGTTCACTGCTTAATTAGATGTCGACTGCCCATTGACCATATACGACTGGGCGGGGTTGTTTAACTCTGCAGGGTCAAGTCAAAACAGCCGTGCAACTACAGGAAGGAGAGCAGGCTGTCAGCGGCAGCCAGGCTCTCCACTGAGAAGGTAGGGATGGTTCATTGCACTCAATGAGCACTATACATACAGACAGGCAGGAAGCTTCCTGGCTCTCTGCTTCCCAGCACCAGCAGCTATGCTAACATATTAGCTCCAGGTATAGGAGAAATCAGGAAAAAAAATTGTCTTATTTTAACCTTTTTGAGGGGCACAATGTGTAAAAGCCTTTGACAACCTTAATGCCTCGTTACATTGGGCTGATTTGAGCCTGATGGCTCTGGGAGTACTACAGGACAATGACCTCAATAGACCTTGTAGTGTGAATCCAAACTGAAGGATTGTCTCCGACAAGAGTTATTACAGATTGTGTTCACAAAAAGGTGTCATATTCTCCAGTTCATGATGGTGATTTCCGGCTAAGTGTCTCAGTGTTTATCAATTAATCGGCCTTACATAACCACTGAACAATGGGATGTTTAGTCTCCAGCTGAGGAATTATATTACAGAATACTCCCAGCTAATGTGTTATGGATTTAGGGAATTCTAGGAAGACAGATAGAGGAGTAGGAGCCATTAGGATTGGACAAGGAGAGAAAGAGGAGCCAGATTATGAACAGAATAACAATAAAGTAATCATAAAAAATGTTGTCAAAAAATCTACTACTCACCCACAGTGCTAGTAAACTGCTCACAATTGAAGACCTATCGGTGTCATTTAAGGATATGTCTACTTTTGCAATGCATGTTAAAAAAAAAAAAAAAACTTAAGTATCTTTCCAAATACTCTTAATTAAAAATATGCTGCTGTTTTGTGTCCCATTCAGATCTACTAGTGCATCTAAAAAAAAAAAAAATTGAATATCACTGAAAAGATAATTGATATCAATAATTTAAGTCAAATAGAGAAACCCATAAATTGTATAGACTCATTACAGTATGAAACAAATAACAACAACAGCCTTATAGAAAAATCAATCTTTATTACACCAAATAATACAAAACAATAACAGTGAAACAATAAAAACCTAACAAAAAAATAAAATATACACAAACCACCCAACAGAAAAAGGCTACTACTCTCCACCATCTATGAGTAAATAAGCTGAAGAAAATACATTTAAGCAAAGAAGTACAAGCATATAAGAACTAATGCGATATAAAACATACTGGGGGTTTGGCTCCTCTCCACACGTGGGTGGCTGGTTGGCTAAGTATGTTTTATATCGCATTAGTTCTTATATGCTTGTACTTCTTTGTCTAAATGTATTTTCTTCAGCTTATTTACTCATAGATGGTGGAGAGTAGTAGCCTTTTTCTGTTGGGTGGTTTGTGTATATTTTATTTTTTTGTTAGGTTTTTATTGTTTCACTGTTATCGTTTTTTATTATTTTGTTTAATAAAGATTGATTTTTCTATAAGGCTGTTGTTGGTATTTGTTTGTTATTTACCTTATGGTTTCAATATTGGTTGCCCGTTTTTTTGTTGGCTTATTTCATTACAGTATGAATGACAAGGTTTAATAAAATACATTTGTGAGCCCTATAACAAATAAAAAGCTAGACCTGGAGAACCCATTTCATTTTCAATGATATTCTAATTTTTTTAGATGATCTAGTAGGTTTCTCTGACCTATGTCTATTGCTTAACCAAATGTATCTTTACCTTTTAGAGGTTTTCCTACCATTCACAGTTATCTGCCGGAAAGGTAATGAATGTCTAATCATTAAGAGCCCCATTCCTGGAACCTTCATCAATAACTAGAATGAGGATTCTTACACAACCACAATGAGGAGCAGTTTGTATGGAGAGCTTAGCATATGCCCTGCTCTGCCATTTATCTATAGAGCAGATGGAAACATATAACATTTTGGGAATCCATCACAGATTTCCATTGGGATATTTTGAAAATATATAATTTGGCTGAGCCATAGAAATCTAAAGGGGAAATATAGTTTTCTTTGGATTACATTTATTCTAGATCACACTTAAATATACTTTATGTGCTGGACACAAAAGTGTGGTCTACCATTTGCAGAGTACATGGTTGTCTCCATCAGTCTCAATTACTTTTCAGGGAGCCTCACCGAGCATCCTTGACCCTCATTGTGCTCCTCTGTTCAAAGGAAGCCCCTTAAACACCTTACTACACTCATGAAAATTTATGTGAATGTGCAGTTATTACCATTTACTGAGTACCCCAAGTCATACCCCTATGGGTCAAAGAAAATGAGATATAGGGAGTTTTTAGATGGGTCTCATTGAAAGCTATTTGGATGGGCAAACTCCCCCGAAACAGCTGTCTGTAGATGAACTTCACTGGCTTGACTGCAGTCCTTTTAACATTGCAATACTCTTGTGAGTCACATGTGAACTAAGGATTATAATATCCAATAGATGGCATAGGCAAGCTACTCAGCGCCTTCCCATAAGCCTTTGTTTATATGCAAAATACCCGTGAGGTGGAAAAGGCAATTAAATCCTCAAACACCATCATTGTGCTCATTCTCCTCAACGAGAAACATTACCTCTTCCAGCTATCTCTCTTAGTCTCATAGACTTTGAATGGAGCAGAAGTGTGCATGTGTGGCAACTACTCTGTTCAAAGTCTTCCTGGCTACACAAGCACTGTGGGAAGGACAGAGGGCTTGGGGTCACTGTTGAAAGGGAATCTGTCACCATTTTTTTTTTATACTTATTAAATCATTTTTTATTTTGTGATTGTAGATTTCTCAATTCCGTCATCTGTATATGATTGTGGGGAAAGCTTTCTTGCCTGCACTGCTTCTAACAGCAGTCAGAGAGATGCTTTACCGCAGCTTCATGTACATAGGAGTCTTAAGACTGACTCAGTCCCATTGACTTCTATAGGAGAGTTTCCTAGGCAAGCTCTGTGACCTGGGAAGAAGTCAGTGTGCAGGGAGGAGGAGAGGGAGAGCTGTGACATCTCCTATTGTGACGGGTAGATCCTGTGTTATCTATACACATTGGTGTCACCTTAGTTAATATAATCCTGCCTGTGCTGATAATGAGGAGAATGCTGAAAAGTTTTCTCTACAGAACAGAAAGGGTCAGAATATTATTAGGCCTAATGGCCAAAGTGAAAACTGTAGGACTTAAGAATTTAAAAAAAAAAATATTGAAAGTGATATGGAAAATGAAATGAAAAAACAAAAAAGTCATTAAAAAAAAATATTTAATATAAAACCGTGAGTTAAACAATAAGTAATTTTTAATGACTCATTCCCTTTAAGCAAACAGTGGGGTTTGGAAGATAGGTGATAAATGTATAACATGGCACAAAAAAGAGTAGAAATCCCTAACCCCAACTTTAGATAGTTATAGATGGTGTTAGGGACAGAGTAAAAAAATTGGGGTCTGGGATGTCCTGAACCCAAGCTTGAAACAAACAGGAAAATGACTCAAGCAACACAAAAGGTGGGTAAATATGTGTTCAGTGTCTAACGGTATCTATATGTTATCTTTAAAGGGGTTGTTTTATGAAGTGAACCCTTTCTCCAGACGATCAGATGATTAATAGATGATTACATGCTGCCAAATCAATAGAATAGAAAAACATGAAATATATGGCCGGGCCCTCTCTGCCAGAGTAGGAGCCGTCCTTAATTACTGGGCTTTCTATTCAGATCATATCAAGAAACCCATTGTATTAACTTATCAGGATCTCCATTCAGCACTGTGGACGTAGTTCATCTTAATCCTTCCTTCAAGGTTTAGCACATACAAATTTGGAAATTAATAATTGGATTTTCATGGTAATTGCTTCTCCAAGGATAATGCTTTTAACTGCTTCTAAGCCAAGTACCCCTTTTCTTGAATAAATCCCACCAAGTTTTTTAATTTACATGAACTGGGCAGTGCGGTGGTGGCATCCCGGACACATACTATGAAGGGAACCCCAACACTGCCCAATGTGGAAACCATAAAGGGAATGCATAGCCCTTTCATACTTAGGGTGGGGTCCAAGAGGATTGACCCTACAGATCATAAAGTTGTGGCATATCCTAACAATATGTCATCGCTGTCACGGATGCCCCTGCGACCCTTGTCCTGGGTCGCAGGCGCATCCGTGCCCCTCACCCGAGCGGCACCGCTTCCCGCATGTCGGGGCGCGGGTGCGCTCATCCCCCTGCTCCTTCGGGAGCATACTTACCCCTCCACGATCCTGCTGCAGGCTCTGTCCTTCGGCACGCGCAGCCCCGCCTCCTAGGGTGCGTACGCACCGGCTGTGTTAAATTTAAAGGGACAGTTCACTGGTTATTGGCTATTGCCGGTCACTGCCCCTATTTAAGCCTACCTCTTCCTGGCTACCCTGCCGGATCTTTAGTGCCATTTGCCTTTAGAGAAAGCGTTCCTAGTCTTGCCTGATTACCGTGTACCGTACCGTTGCTTCCGTTCCTCGACCACGATTCTTGCCGCCTGCCCTGACCTTCTGCCTGTCCACGACCACGAACCATAGCCGCCTGTCCTGACCTTCTGCCTGTCCCCGACTACGAGCCTGCCTGACGATTTTGTACCGCGCTACACCTCGGCTGCCTCCGCAAGCAAGTCACGTCAGGGGTAGCGACCTGGTAGACTCCCGCCGCAGCAAGTCCATCCCGCTTTGCGGCGGGCTCTGGTGAATACCGGGGGCTACTTAGATTCTGCTCCCTGGCGTGGCTTACGCCAACACTTGCGGTGGTCCAGAGGATCCACTATCTCCGACCGTGACAATCACTTTAGGAAATAGGAATACCATTTTTAGTTTTTCTCTTTAACACCTTTATGATTATGGTACTGAACTACAAAGCTTTAGGGAGAGAATGCTCCCATAATTCACATTCGATGGAGCCACCAAAATTGTCCCTGTATGAACAAGGAGACATGCAGGGTATAGATGAGTGTATACAACTTTAAAGGTGTGTTCCGATAAACACTCCTTCGCCCTGCATGTAAGCTTGTAGCTCGCTATGAGCCTACCGTCTCGAAGGTTGGGAAGGGCCGCGCTTGCGTCCATCCTCCCCATGTATTTCTCTAGGAGCGCAGTTACATGTATAGCTATTTCCAATACATTAAGAAAGTCGCATAAATTGAAAAGTGATGACAACAAATTTAATCCCCAATATGCAAAACACAAGTATAGGACAATCTTTAGAACAATGATCACTATCAGTGATAGGGTTACAATGCACTGCTTATAAGACCATGATATTATGTGCTATAATTCCTGACACTTGTCACCATACACCCATAATCCTACTTTCTATAAACAGGTCATTGATATGTGCTTACTATACCCTGTAATCATCCCAAGCACATCATTTGAGGATCAAGATAACATAGCTCTAATAAAGCAGGGGGAGTCATCAGAGTATGCTGGGGGCTCAGTGTCTACCTATATAAATCCAAACATCGTGGACCTAGAGCACTGTTGTTATATCCTAAATGAAGATGTATCTCAGCCTCTTGACACTGGTCCTGCTCCACGGCGCTGTTGGATTTGTAAGTATCTTTCTTTTATCAGAACTTTTTTTGAGCGATTTTGGGCATTTACATATGAACAAACGTCACCCGTGTATAGGACATGCACGCTGCCATATTAGAGCTCACTTGTTAATGGGCTTTGATGGGCTGCAAACAGAGTCCAAGTGCTAGGAGAGTGTATGCAACTCAATAGTAGTAATAATTGTCATATTTCGTTAATATTTTCCATCCAGTTTCATAATGACTTGTGTTGCAGTTTGGATTAGGGTCAAAGACAAGTTCAATCTGAGTGCTTCAATTTGGGTCGGTCAGAACCAAGATTTGTCGATATCTGCCAAAATATTGTCCATAACCATAGCTTTAAATAGGGGTTGCTTGTTTTTTACTTGGTTTGAATAGGTTAACGTACCCTTTCGCCAGCACTTCTAGTCCCGCTGCCCTGCCACTCCAATGCCACTTTTATCTCATATCAATTCCAGTCCATAGATAACCCTACTGTGGCACTGAGCTGGAAGCGTCAATGCAGTAGTGTTTTGGAACTGGAAGCACCGGGGGATAGGTAAGTTAACCAAAAAAAACAACCATATCTCCAATGTAGGGTTATGATTATGGTAACAACTGGTATTAGGTTTAGGTTGATGTCAGATTGTAAAGCTTCAGGTTCGGAATGCCCCAAATCGGAATTCTTTCACAAATTCAGTTGAATTAGTGTTGAACCTAACAGGGACACATTCAAAAAGCTCAAATAATGACTGACTTAGGACTTTGGGAGAGTTACTAGTCAACAACTGGTTAACAGATTAGTTCTAAATTTTCCGCAAATGGATTTCCTTGAGCGTTATTTTCCTGATACAGTGCTCCAAAATATATGCAGACAGGGATAAAATTCTGTCTCCCTGTAGCCATCACTAGGGAGAGCTAAGGAGCTTAATACCTGTCACCCCTTAAATAGTATACAGTGATCTACTAAGCTCCCCCTAATGGTGATTGCTGGTTGTCAGAATTTTATTATTTAATAATATGTTTATACAATTGATTTCTGTATCAGAAAAATGGAGCTTTAATTGTTAGAAAGATAAAATTAGAAATGTAATTAGCAAAAAATTAGACTCTCGCACATCAACAGACCCAAAGTTTTGTTGAAAAAGGATTTAGAAGTAGGTTTGTAATCACTTAACTTACACAAAAGTATTTTAGATTAAACTAACAAGGACAGAGCCCATCAGTCCCAGGATGAAGGGGTCCTAGAAGGGTGAACCAACACACAAATAAAGGTGCTCTATTTAGATTTTTGCCATGTGGCACCCTGTCTTTTTTGTACACCCAGACTACCTAGGTATGGTTATTGATCTCATGGTTCAGTTTATAGAAATTGGATATCTATCTAGTCCATATTATTTGCCCAGAGCTATGTAATTATGCATACTTTATAAGCAATTCACAATGCACAGCTAATAAGCATGATCCTGAATCTATGGGTTACCCAAAAAAATATGTGAAAATCTTAAGCTATTTTGGCCTTCCTGGAGTGTGCTGACATACTCAGTACTGCTGTATATTGTAACATGTTCCTACACTGAAAGAGGGTAATGTCCATTTAAATATAAGGGAAATTGCCTTGTCAAATGTTCTTTTTACACTACAAAATATTATGAAATCAGTGAACTACTTTTGTAACTGTGGTATGGTTTCTTTTGATGTTCTTGGATGAAGTGGATCATACTTTGTTAAAAATCCTTTAATCTATGCATAGAAAAACATACAAAACAAATGCACTTTTATATTCACCAAAAAACTTCATAAACATACTGTTAATCAGCTTCTGTACTGAATCTATAGCATGCCTGCCAACAGTCTTGAGATAGTCCAATTAACTGAACCATAATGGAAGCAAGGGTTACTCAAATTTCTCTTATTAATAGATGAAACCAGTGAGGGGCTTAAATGGGCACTAATATTTTAATACACTTTGAATTAATAAATAGTATAAGCAAATATAAGAGACTTTGTTATATATTATATATATATATTATATATATATATGTAATATATATATATATATATATATATATATATTATATATATATATATATATATATATATATATATACATACACATTAACGAAAAATAGGTGGCACTCCCTATAATCAACATGAAGTTGGGTGCCAGCAAACATAAGACAGGTCAATGTGTGCATAAATGAAAAAAAAACTTGCAGCACTCACAAAAGTATTGTGAGTTGAAATGTCACCTGTGGATACGGAATAAAGCTCCACTTTTTTCACTTTTTTTTTTTCAAACTTTTGTGAGTGCTGCAATTTTTTCATATATATTATATATATATATATATATATATATTTTATTATATATATTTATATTTATATATTATATATATATATTTATATATATATATATATATATATATATATATATATATATATATATATATATATATATAATATATATAGTAAAATGGTTCTTTCTCATCTCATTCGGTTCTATTTTGCCCCATGCTTCTTTCTTGATTCATCATTCACTATAAAAACTGATGACAAAAAAGTGTGTCTCAATCCAGATCAGCTCACAGAAGTACTAGATTACATGCTGACCATAGAATTCAATGGAGAGTCGAGGGGGTAGAGTCGCAAGCTGCAAAGTGACAAAAACACAGTATAGGACACCCACAGGATGCTGAAAGCTCTAGCAAGTGTTATATCTCACATCAGTAAGTGCATGGGTGTGGGTGTCTCATCATAGCAGCTAGTCTCCACTTTCTGCCTTAGGGTGACTAAAAAGTTGGAGATAGCTTTACTTATCTTGTGATTTTCCATCTGGTTTCTCTCATGGTGTCTGTTAAATGCTGTGTGATTCTGAACTGGAGGCTCTGAACTGAACCTCTGCTGCTAACTGAACATAGCCTTAAAGGTTTTTTTCTCATTACAATGATTAGCTTTTAACATGTAGAGACAGGTAATTAACAACTTTTTCTAAATACTTCGCTTTGTTGATTTTTTGGGGGTTCAAGAGATGAAGAAGATTTTATCTCCCCATTGAGCACACAAGTTTTTCTGCTTTCGACCACCTCTCCCTGTTCCATCATGTGTCGTATTGCTGTAAGCTGCCATAACTAGGAACAGTTTACTACAGATTTTATAGCTCCTATCAAGTTCAATACTAAGAGAATAACTCCATATGCAGATATCTCCCCCTAGTGTTAACTACAGGCAGTCATGGATGTGTGAAAGGTTTAGAGCTCCATAATAAAAAAGCTCTATCCTTTATACATACAGGGCCACCATTACTCTGCACCCCCCAGTTGAAACTCCCGCCTTGTCCCCACTCCCGGCTGACCCCTCCGCCACCTCCCTGCCCCACAATCACCACCACCCCAGATAAATAAAAAATTGTTTCTGGGATCAAAATAAAAAAATGCAATAGCGCCATTGTTTTTGGATTTAGTTCTTGCTGTATAACGTACAGTTTATCTGTATATTGCAGGTCAGTACATATACAAGGGCCAACAAGTACCTCCACATGATCACCACGTCACCACTATAATGTTACTAACCAAACCAGTATACCTAGACCAATAGGGCTGAACAATATACACAGACCAAAGACTACCGCCACACATCAAACCATCTACTGACTAACACCACCCTACTGTGACTCACCAAATCAGCATACCAAGACTAATATCATGATGACTTCTTCCATCCACCACTCGTCCCTGAAGAATTTACTACACAAACACCTGCGACTCCTCACTTTTTTATCATTTTCCCAACTGTGTGCCCCCCCATATAAAAACTCCCCTTCCATAGTTGCACAAATTGTAATAATTACACCCTGGTAGTTATGGACCCCCCAGTAAGTAAGCAGGTAGATTTTGAGCCCCCCAATCAGTATGTAGGTACATTAGGACCCCCAGGCGGTAGCTAGGTAGCTTAGGGTTCCCTGTGTGTAGCTAGGTGGCTTGGGCCCCCTGTGGGTAGCTAGGTTGCTTGGGCCCAATGTGGGTAGCTAGGTAGCTTCGGGTCCCCTGTGGGTAGCTTAGGGCCCCCTGTAGATAGCTTAGGGCCTCCTCTGTAGCTTAGGGCCCCCCTATAATTTAGGGCCTCCTCTGTAGTTTAGGGCATCCCTGTAGCTTAGGGCCCCCATGCAACTTAGGGCCCCCTGTAACTTAGGGCCCCATGTAACTTAGGGCCCCCCAGTAACTTAGGGCTCCCTGTAGCTTAGGGCCCCCATGTAGCTTAGGGTCCCCCTGTAGTTTAGGGCCTACTATAGTTTAGGGCCCCCTGTAATTTAGGGCCTCCAGTAGTTTAGGGCCCCCATATAGCTTAGGGCCCCCTTGTAATTTAGGGGCCCATGTAGCAAAGGGCACCCAGTTAGCTTAGGGCCCCCCTGTAATTTAGGGTCCCCCTGTAGCTGAGGGCCCCCATGTAACTTCTCCTTATATGGTCCCTACAGCAAAGCCTCAGCCAGACCACACAGGTAGCGCCACAGAGCACACAGCCATCCCCAGCACTGGGGGCGGCAGCAGAGGAGAGCAGGGGTTCGTCACCCTCAGCTGTGGGCATCGGAGTGCAGCTGTGCCATGGCCCTGCTCCGCTGCTCTGGCTCTTTTTGCTGCAGCTCCCACGTTACTCAATGTGACTTGACCTCTCTTCAAAGGTTTGACACAGCTTGAACATTTCTGCATTCCTCCATGACTAAAAAGCACCTCCACCTTCCCCACGCTGTGCAGGCTGCAATCTTGGCACCGGGTGCATCAGAGGGTATGTGTCACCGCTGCCAGTGTATACCATTGCCCCCAATTCTCACACATATATGGTGAGGACAGGGCACGTCACCGAGAAACCTGGTCTCGTTGAGATAGGAGCCATTGCTTTATTCTGTGTCAGCTGTAGTAGGTAGTTGGCATGTGTTTATCAGTTAGTAGCTGTGTGAATACAGCTTAGTCCGGGACGGCTTTTACCGGGAGCGGTAAAAGCGTTGGGTGGGTGATTGTTCCCCGTGTTCCAGGCCAGGGTTTAGCTGGCTTATATAAATCAGATAGCTGGCTGACTAGATGTGTCTGCAATTACAGGCCAGGAATTTTGGGCCTGAGAGGCTACACCAGATCATAACTATCATATTGGTCTACTGCTACAAGTTTGTAGTAAGAAAAGCTACTGTCTAGTTAGTGCTCTCTTTATTTTGTTATGGTTTTCTTTGACATATGTCTTTTTTCTACTGTATCCGAAAAAATGTTGGAAGAGAACTGAGCTTGGATCCAAAGGGCTGTCTGTGTCTCTATTGCCCTGGGACTTTGCTGTACCACTGAGCTGACCCCCTCTCAATATATAAATATATATATATTTCAGAAAACAAGAAAGGCTCAGGAGAGCCGAAACGTTGCCCTGTGGATGTTGGAATAAAGTATTTTTGCACTTTTTTTCACCTTATATTTTGAGTGCTGCGGTTGTTTCCTGAAATATATTATGGACTTGTGACGTGAGTCTAATATCGCTGGCACCTGTTTTTCGATTTGTCTTTTTAAATGCGGCCTAGACACTTGGGACACTAGACAAATTGTGAATAAAAACTGAATGCAATGATGTGGAGGTACCAAAATCTAATATTATATTCAGAATAGAACACAAATCACAGATCAAAAGTTTAAACTGAGAGAATGTATCATTTTAAGTGAAAAATATGTTTCAAAATTTCATGGCGTCAACAAATCCCCAAAAAGTTGGGACCATGCCGTTTTTACCACTGTGTGGCATCCCCCCTTCTTACAACAGTCAACAGACGTCTGGGGACAGAGGAAACCAGTTTCTCAAGTTTAGAAATATAAATGCTCTCCCATTCATGTCTAATACAGGCCTCTAACTGTTCAATCGTCTTGGGTCTTCTTTGACGCACCTTCCTCTTTATGATGTGCCAAATGTTCTCTATAGGTGAAAGATCTGGACTGCAGGCGTCCATTTCAGTACCCGGATCCTTCTCCTACGTAGCCATGATGTTGTGATTGCTGCAGAATGTGGTCTGGCATTATCTTGTTGAAAAATGCAGGGTCTTCCCTGAAAGAGATGACGTCTAGATGGGAGCATATGTTGTTCTAGAACCTGAACATAGCTCTCTGCATTAATGGTGCCTTTCCAGACATGCAAGCTGCCCATGCCACAAGCACTCATGCCACCCCAGACCATCAGTGATGCAGGGTTCTGAACGGAGCATTGATAACAACTTGGGTTGTCCTTGTCCTCTCTGGTCCGGATGACATGGCGTCCCACTGTTCCATAAAGAACTTCAAATCGTGAATCATCTGACCACAGAACAGTTTTCCATTTTGCCACACAACATTTTAAATGAGCCCTGGCTTAGTGCAAACGGCTGAGCTTGTGGAGCTTGCTTAGAAATGGCTTCCTCTTTGCACTGTAGAGTTTCAGCTGGCAACGGTGGATGGCATGGTGGATTGCGTTCACTGACGATGCTTTCTGGAAGTATTCTTGAGCCCATTCTGTGATTTACTTGACAGTGGCATTCCTGTTTGAGGTGCAGTGACGGGGCCCGGAGATTACGAGCCTCCAGTAGAGTTTTACGGCCTTGACCCTTACGCACAGCGATTGTTCCAGATTCTCTGAATATTTGGATGATGTTATGTATGGTTGATGATGATAACTTTAAAGTCTTTGCTATTTTATGCTGGGTAACACCATCCTGGTATTGCTGCACTATCTTTCTGCGCAACAATGGTGGAATTGGTGATCCTCTTACCATCTTGGCTTCAGAGAGACACTTACACTCTGAGTAGCTCTTTTTATACCCAATCATGTTGACAATTCACCTAATTAGTGTTGCTTGGTCTTCCAGCTGTTCGTTTTATGCTCAATGTCATTTTTCCAGCCACTTATTGCTACTTGTCCCAACTTTGTTGGCATTTGTAGACACTGTGAAATTTTGAATCAACATCTTTTTCCTTAAAAATGTTACATTTACTCAGATTAAACATTTGATCTGTCAACTATGTTCTATTCTGAATAAAATATTAGAAGTTGGCACCTCCACATCATTGCATTCAGTCTTTATTCACAATTTGTTTAGTGTCCCAACTTTTTTAGAATTGAGGTTGTATATATATATATCCATATATATGTATATATATATATATATATATATATATTATATATTATATATATATATATATATTATATATATATATATTATATATATACTTTGTATTCTGATCATATAAAAATCATAATATTGAGATCCAGCTAGTGCTGGAGCGGATTTTCGGGGATTTTACAGGGAGTAAAATGCCTCAAAAATTGACAAGGCACTTAAATTTACTCAAGTAAAATCGCCTACTCGCCACAAAGACACAAGAAAAATCCACGTTGTGTGAACGACGGTGCATATTTTACATTGGAGCCAGCCATGGAGGAGATCCAGTGCAATTACTATCAGATCTACAGCAAGACATATTACAAGACAAGGAGATTTTTTTTATATTGGAAGCTCAGGAAAAAATACAACCGACCTCTCAGCCATCTCCTACACCAGCTTCAATAATATGGCTTCCTGCAGGAATTCAAATCTCAATCCGTGGTAAGTTCTTATTCCTGTTCTCTTGTATGAAAACATGCTGCATTGCACAGTGATACTGAGTATTTCTGCACACTTCCAGCCATGTGACCTTTCACGAAATGTAATGTAAACCCTCATCAATAGAAATATTCACAGAGCAGTGCTGGTGAGTTTAATGTGTGGTATTGCTGGTGTTGACCTGCAACTTTGTGCAGCCACTTATTGTCCAAATTAAAAATATCCGTTTTGCAACTGCAACAAAAGCTCCTTATATTTCTAGCATTATAGAGTCTGATAAGAACAATTTAGAATTGGATTAATTTGGATGTGGTTGGAAGTGCTAGGAAATACTCAGAATGACTATGATGTAAGGGTTGATACACTCGGGATTGAAATGTTGGGGATTTTTTACTGCACTGGTTTTGAACGCAAAAAATCTGCAGTGTCTTAGAGTAACAATAGTGCAGTACAGTGGGGGTTTGAAGAAATCTCATGGACATGCTGCGAAAACTGGAATGAATCCGTTCGGAAATTGACTTGCTGTGTGAATTTTAAATCCGGTGCATGTCAATTTGTATTTTAGATACACTGAGGATTTGTTCCGGATTTTCTCCATAGACTTCAATAGGGAAGTCAAAATGCTCAACAAATCCACATCAAATCTATCATGTTGAGGATTTCACTTTGGAAATGTTACATCAGCAGTAAAATACTTAACTGTGATTTCTAACACATTGGGCCAGATTTATCACATCTGGCTTAGACAAAGGTTGCCTATTGCTAGAGGAAGTAGCATGGTGTAAAACTGTTTAAATTAATCAAAGGGGCTCTCTCACTACAAAGATTAGCTTTCAACATTTAGGGAAATGTAAATTAAGACTTTTACTAAATACATTGCCATTTTGATATTGCCCTGTTCAGGAGATAAGAGAGACTATATCTGCTCTGAGTGCTCACAAGTTACTCTGGGTTACCCTCCATATCTCCTTTCCAGATTAGACAGAGAGCAAGGAGTGACATCACCATGGTCGAATGGAGCAGAATCTTTATCTCTAACAAATTAGATTGTTTACCTTTGATAAGCACTTGTTTTCACTCCTTGGAGCTCTGTTTCTTTGTTTACTACAGATTAAAGCTCCTAAACAACTGCTATCGAACCACTCACATCCTGACCAGGCAGTGTGTGTCTGAAGCTGCCTGTGACTCTGTGACATAGCATGGTGGGAAAACCCCTCTAATATTGCGCAGAGCATTTTGCTCCAAATTTCTGGTTCATTACTAGACAGATTTCTGGAACACTAGCCTCAATAAATCTGTCCCATTTTTTTTCCCAAGCAAGATTGTTCCCGTGTACCAGCTGTGTATTTAAAGATTTAGGGTGACATGTATGAACTTTGACACATAGAGGCCAATTCTATATAGTGTAGAATGCGCCAGTATGTATGGATCTGTTCTTCTGCAGTTCATACATACAGGCGCAGTGTAAGTATAATCCTAGCGCTAAGTCCATCTGTGCCACATAGTAAAAAAGTGGAAAAGACTCCACAGAATTCCTGACAGCTTGGGCCATGCATACTGAGGTTAATTCTAAATGTATATTAAATTTCCCTAAAATATTAAATTAATATAAAATGATATAATAGAAAAAAATATTAAATTGTGTAATCTAAAATTAATATTAAAATATATACTCTCCCAAACAAAATAAAATCCTGTAAAATTAAGATAAAATTATATCATCTAAAATTAATCATAAATTATATAATATAAATTAAATAAAACAATACAGCATCTACCATAAATCCTGTTATTACAGCATTATCAGTGATTTTAGACACATTACATACAGCAGGCTAGAAATAAAAGAAAAGCCATTGGAATAGCATGTTCCATAGTTTCTATTCACTGACTTGCTATTCTAACGCCTTTTCTTTTATTTCTATCCTGCTGTAATGTGTTTAGAATCACTGATAATATGGTAATAACAGGATCTATGGTTTTATTTAATTTATGGTTATTATTATTATTATTATTATTTATTTTTGAGCGCCCTTGGTTCCAGAGCGCTGTACATTCAGGTTTCTTACATAACATAGGTCAAACAAGTACAAAGGTGACAAATTACTAACTAACACCCGGTACAGAAGGAGAGAGGTCCCTGCCCGTGAGGGCTTACAGTCTACGAGGAAGGTGGGAAGAGACAGAAGGTGAGGGGCAGACATGGTTATGGATAGTGTAGTGACAGCAGGGTTATTGTTGGTTATAGGCAATCCTGAAGAAATGGGTTTTCAGGTTGCCTTTGAAGCTTGGTGAGGTGGGGGAGAGTCTGAGGTTTTGGGGCAGTGAGTTCCAGAGTGTGGATGAAGCACGGGAGAAGTCTTGGGAGACGGTTAGTTGTGAGGAGCTGATAAGGGGAGAGCAGAGAAGAAGGTCCTGTGAGGAGCGGAGGTTGCGTGAGGGGAGTATCTGGAGATTTAGAGCAGAGATGTATGGAGGGGAGATGGTTATGGAGAGCCTTGTAGGTCAGGTTGCTAACTTGAACTGGATTCGCTGGGCAATGGGAAGCCAGTGAAGGGATTGGCAGAGGGGAGAGGCAGAGGAAGTAGCGAGGAGAGAGGTGAATCAGACGGGCAGCAGAGATAAGGATTCATTGGATGGGGAGTGAGGGTGATAGCTGTGAGGCCACAGAGGAGGATGTTGCAGTAGTCTAGGCGGGAGATAACGAGGGCATGGACCAGCATTTTTGTGCTTTCGAAGTTAAGGAAAGAACGGATACGGGAGATATTTTTCAGGGTGGAGGCGGCAGGTGGATGTGAGGGTTTGGATGTGTGGTTTGAAGGACAGATTAGAGTTTAAGGGTTATCCCAAGGCAGCGGACTGGGGGAGCTGGTGAGAGAGTGTAGCCATTGACTGTGATAGAGAGATCAGGTGGAGGGGTGGAGTTGGATGGTGGAAAGATGATGAATTCAGTTTTCTCCACGTTTAGCTTCAGGAGACGTGAGGAGAAGAAGGAGGATATGGACGAAAGACAGTCAGGGATCCGGGAGAGAAGAGAAGTGACATCTGGGCCGGAGATGTAGAGTTGGGTGTCATCAGCATACAGATGGTATTGAAAGCCATGCAATGCTATTAGTTGACCCAGACCACTAGTGTAGATAGAAAGAGTAGTGGGCCCAGGACAGACCCCTGGGGTACACCAACAGAGAGAGGCCGGGGGGAGGAGGTGGTGCGTGAGTGAGAGACGCTGAAAGTCCGATCAGTGAGGTTAATTTTAATTTCATTTTAGATGATATAATTTTATCTTGATTTCATAGAATAAAACATAATTTTATATTTTTTGGACATTATACATTTTAATATTAATTTATATGACATATTTTAATATTTATTTTATATTATTTCATTTTAAATAGTTTTATAAGTATCCTAAATAATTTTTTAGTATTTTCGTGATATAAATTGAAAAAAAATTGCTCATTTTTGCCTTCCTGGCAAGTCTAGTTCCACCATGACTTCTCTGGCTCAGGCAGACCACATTGAAATAGGTCTGCCTATTCCAGCAGTCAGGCGCCTAGTTTTGAGGAATAGTACGAAAGAGGTGCAACACGACCCCAAGACATCCTCACATCTTTGGCTCATTACAAAGTGTCGGGGCAGCCGCACAGTGCACAAAATTTGCCCGTACGACTGTTCATACATTGGGGAAAGAGGCAGACCTCTCTCTTTTGGTGCATATAATGCCAGAAATAGAGAAAGGGCCCGTTCATACATGTCGCCCTCAGATTAAATACTAATAACGAAATTATCATGAAGTTATGTTTGTGTCTATTTGTATGTTCTGATTTTTCTAGCATTTGCTATGTGGTCAGCTTTCATGCACACTGTTTTGATTCTGTTAAGTACAGAAATATTGTGTACCTGAAGGAAAACCATCATCAAGCTAGCTGCTGCTGACAGATCTTATGGTAGCTATAGGGTTTATTATCACGGCGTAATTGCGGGCCATACGCCCAAAGTACACCCTGCAATTACGGTAAAGTCATAGCACTCATTGAGTGCTATGACAAGCAGATGTTTTCCCAGCGCTATGCTCCAGGATAAAGCCGTGTGAACATACCCTTACATGTAATTTTATTATGGCTTGTGTGACTGTCTTGAATACATAAAACCAAGAGGCAGAGAACTTATAATGGATATTAATCTGCTAATGTGTGGTGGGGTACATAGTTATCGATTATTTGATTCAGTATATTAATGTAAACTGTGTATTTTTAAATGTGAGTCCTGTTTCACCTCTCCATTTACAGAAAATCCTGTTAATCCTGCCCTCCCTCCCACTTATAGAGAAAACCTGAGTCCTGCTTCTCCTCCCACTCAGAGACAGCCTGTGAGTCCTGCTTCCCCTCCCATTCATAGAGACAGCCTGTGAGTCCTGATTCCACTCCCACTCATAGAGACAGCCTGTGAGTCCTGATTCCACTCCCACTCATAGAGACAGCCTGTGAGTCCTGATTCCCCTCCTACTCATAGAGACAGCCTGTGAGTCTTGATTCCCCTCCCACTCATAGAGACAGCCTGTGAGTCCTTATTCCCCTCCCACTCATAGAGACAGCCTGTGAGTCCTGATTCCCCTCCCACTCATAGATAAAGCCTGTGAGTCCTTATTCCCCTCCCACTCATAGAGACAGCCTGTGAGTCCTGATTCCCCTCCTACTCATAGAGACAGCCTGTGAGTCATGATTCCCCTCCAACTCATAGAGACAGCCTGTGAGTCCTGATTCCCCTCCAACTCATAGAGACAGCCTGTGAGTCCTGATTCCCCTCCTACTCATAGAGACAGCCTGTGAGTCCTGATTCCCCTCCTACTCATAGAGACAGCCTGTGAGTCCTGATTCCCCTCCTACTCATAGAGACAGCCTGTGAGTCCTGATTCCCCTCCCACTCAGAGAAAGTCTGTGTCCTGCTTCCCCTCCCACTCATAGAGACAGCCTGTGAGTCCTGATTCCCCTCCTACTCATAGAGACAGCCTGTGAGTCCTGATTCTCCTCCCACTCAGAGAGACAGCCTGTGAGTCCTGCTTTCCCTTCCTACTAATAAACAAAGCCTGTGATTCTTGCTTCCCTCAGCTAGTTATAGAGAAAGCTTATAGTCCTACTTTCCCCACTCTCACACAGAGAACAATTGTGCACTCTGCTTTCCTTCTCCATGCATAGTGAAGAAAAGCTTGTCTTGTCTCATCCAGGACTCACAGGCTTTCAATATGATCACGTGGAGGAAGCAGCACTCACAGGCTTTGTATATGAGTGAGCGGAGGAAGCAGCACTCACAGACTTTCTATATGAGTGAGCGGAGGAAGCAGGACTCACAGACTTTCTATATGAGTGAGCGGAGGAAGCAGCACTCACAGGCTTTGTATATGAGTGAGTGGAGAAGGCAGCACTCACAGGCTTTCTATATGAGTGAGCGGAGGAAGCAGCACTCACAGGCTTTGTATATGAGTGAGCGGAGGAAGCAGCACTCACAGACTTTCTATATGAGTGGGCGGGAGGAAGCAGGACTCACAGGCTTTCTATATGAGTGGGTGGAGAAGGCAGGACTCACAGGCTTTCTATATGAGTGGGCGGAGGAAGCAGGACTCACAGGCTTTCTATATGAGTGAGTGGAGAAGGCAGTCCATCATATTTCCCTCTAATAATGCTGCCTTCAGATAGGGGAACCAACAGAGCGACTTTTACAATATAATGAAACCTATTGCCCATTCCCAGCAGGAAACCAGTGTGCTCAAAGTAATAAGTACAATAAAACAGAGGTCTGTCAGCAGGAGCTTTTTGACAGCAGAAGAATATTTTTATACTGCACAGAGTAAAGTTAAAGGGGTAAAATTAAACATAACTTCACTTTAAAAATGTAAATACTGATTTCATTGTGAATTTCTACATGAGTTTTCTCTTTTTGTGTTTCTTGCATATAGAGAATCGGCCGCCATGGCTCCGACAAACCCCAGCAGTCTGTGGGCTGGAATATTCAATTCGACAAACTCCCCCTGAAAACAAGACAGAGGGCTCTAATGTGAACGGAAATGATAACACTTGGATCTCTCTCTTTCTCTTTTGCTTTATATCTGAAACTACAAACTTTCAATTAAAGGATATTGACGCTTTTGTATTCAGGTTGCGGCGGCTATTTTTGTGAAGGTGGCAAAAGGAAGTGCAGCCCTATTGGTTGTCGTTTTCGAATTTTCCTAAGAATTGTTAGCACAGTTGTCATTTTGTTATAGTAGGAACATGCTGGTAAAACGGGAGTGCCATCTTCTCTTTTGCAGAAATTAATGCACAAATTGACAAACGATATGGCTGCACTTCTTGTTGTCACTTTTGCAAAAAATGTCTGCGGCAACAAAACTGAAAATGCCCGTGTCTGTGGAATAGGTCACAATCTGACTGCAGACCCTTATGAAATCAATCCCCCAAATAGCAATTCCTAAATATTATTATTGCAACATTCATATGTATTTTAAACATTAAAGTTAATGGGGTGCAATGTATACAAGGCTACTTTTAATAATTTTTTAACACACCATAAAGATTTTTTTTACTATTTAAACCACAAGTACAAGTCATGTGCTCATAGCACAGAGTTTGCATTAACAGCACCATTTTAGTGCCCCCTAATAAACTATATGGCTGTAGAATGGATGCCAGTATAGTACCTCCTATATAGAACTCAATGGGAGCATAGTAAATACATATGCATCTAACTCCTCATCGTGGTAGTTGCCAGAGGTCTTTGTGGGAGATTTACTAGGTCTGGCTGGATTGTACAAAATCTCACTTATTTTTGGAAATCAGTAGTCATTTTATCTACAGCAGCCATGACCCTGTTCAAAACTAAATAGAATTATATCAGCTATATAATTCCAGTCCTAATGCCTTTTTGCTTTCCAGTCTTCTATGTCATATTTTAAGGGGTTGTCTAGTTAAAGGGGTTTTGCCACAAAGTAAAATTGACGTGGGGAGCTTGCAAATGAAATAATAAACATTTTCACCATTCATTATTATTAAAAATTCTGCACCGTTTTTGTTTTAGCTGCTCCTTTAGTGATCCATTGTTTACAGTTCGTGTCCAGGGGATACGACCAGGGCTGAGAGCTCCTCAGTCCTGGTCGCACATGCTCAGATATCACTTCTCCTCTCGGGCAGCTAGTGAGTGCTCAACCCCAGGAGCTGTCATTCTACTCCTGTCCTCTGTACTCCTTAGTAATTAGTCAAACAGTGCAAATAAATAAAAAAGAATCCTCAATGAGGTGTGTGCGCTGAGAAAAAAAAACACAGGTTTGCTTCCTGCAGGGATTTGAACCTAGGACCCTTGTGCCTGGAGGCAAAAACTTTACCTCTCAGCTACTCACAATGCTTTACATAAACAGACCTTTCTTTGACTACAGAGAGGAAAGGCATGGTGATGTCATCCTGCTGGGTCACATGATATGCAAGTCAAACAAATCACACACGCCCTCTTCTGAGCACACAGAGCTGAAGAGCTGGATGCAGGAGGTATAAAATGAGATCGTGGCAAAATCCCTTTAACCTAAAAAATCCCCATTGGATTGCTTTAGACTTCATGTATCTCCCTGTAATGTTCTCTGTGCTAGTTTGGGCTCCTCCTGTGTTATATGTAGCCTTCTTTCTTTGAAGCTAAGTAGCAGCATTTCCAATTGAAAAGCTGTTTCCTTTTGCCCTGTAAAACTATAGCCCCCAGGATCCCTTGTTGTGCTTTGTCTAGTTTTCTCCCTTCTAAGCTCAGTCTTCTGTTTCCCCCCTCATGTTAAAAACCTTGAAAGACAGAGCCAAAGGGGTGTGACTTTAAAGACTGCTCTGAAATAAGCCAAGTCTTCTTGGTCACCTGATCTCCTGGGCTCGACATAGAGCTGTTTCCTGTGTGTCAAGACACACATAGGACTGCTGAGCTTTCTGTCATAAAAGTACGTTACAAAAGTGCCTAAATTAGAAGAAATAATGTTTAGAAGATATTCTTTTCTCACCCCTTTAATCCGTTGTATTGCTCAATCCTGTATCTCCCATGTTTCATCCTTCCACAGACGTTACTTGATGAAAAGGTTGCATAGAACCCAGAGCATTGCTCAAAATGTTTCCGATTCTGCACAGGATGATGAGCCGTCCTGGGAAGATGAAGAAGAACCAGAAATAAAGTATTGCTCATGGCTGGTGAGAAAATCACAGAACTGCAGTACAATAGCAAATCAAATGAACAACAAGAAAAATGGAGTAACTACATTGCATTACTAATCCTGTGCTAACCCTAAGTTACTGTCAGGATTGCGCTACTGGCAATTTAAGGATTTTTGTTGCAGCCTCAGCCAGGGTGCAGGTTGGTGCTTGATGGATTAAGCACTTTAGCCAATCCCTGGCTGGGGTGGGGTATTTAAACCTCTTCGTGTAAACCTGGCCTTACTTGTGATTGCGTGTACCTGGTTATTCTCTCGTCTTGTCCCTCGGAACTGCGCATACTTCTGGTTTGACTCCAGCCCATCTGATTATTCTCTATCCGATGTCTGTTTGTGTCTGTTTCCCATTTGTCGACCATTTATCTTCTGTCTAGGGTAAATTTCAGGAAAAGGTTCAAGTGTGGGGTCGTCCTTCTCGGGGCGGGTACTCACCTAGGCAGGGCAAACCAGGGACAGATTAGGGCGTCACTTACAGTTGTAGTTTGTATCAGGCTCTTTATCCATTGCATTAGCAGTGTATATTTGCTAGAAAAAAATACAGCATCTTCAGTAAATGTAGCTATAGACCCTCATTACACATTGAAAGCCAAAAGAGTGACATTGATCTCTTTTCAGATGGTATACATCAGGTTTTATCTTTATTTGCTGTATGGAGTAGTGTAGTATGCTTTCAAAAAACATATATACTAAGCAGTTTACTTCTTTTTTTTTACAATGGGTTCCTATGGTGACAGAGAAAAATTCATTAAACACATACGTCAGGAGCTTTTTCTAGCTAATGCATTCAGGAAGTAACTTTATACTCCAGAGCTGCATTTACAATTCTGCCGGCTGCTACTATTAATAGAATGTCATCTATGCCCTGCATTCTTGATGAGTCTTCAGAATGCTGTATAATACCCTGGGAAATCATGTAAATTACTAGAGCCTGCACAATATGGGACTTTCCCTTTAAAGAGGATGTCCAATTGGGGCTAGGGTGAGAAAGAAAATATAAAAGAAACCTAGCTTTCCCTGCCACTTCCGAGCTCCACACAATCCGCTCCTCTTCACTTCTGGGTTCTTGTTCCGATATAGAGGAGAGGCTTGCAGTCCATTTACTTACAATGGAGCACGAGCAGCACAACAGGATGAGAACCCAGAAGTAAAGAGGAGCGGATCCCAGGAGTCAGTACTGGCCCCAATTTCATAGAATTCTTTTTAGTGGACAACCCCTTTAAGTGTCTATAAGAACAATCCTTTCCAAGTGCGCTGCTAGGGCAAATACATGGGGGAATCTCTTGACAGAGCAGAGAACCACTAAGAAGCAGCAACTTCTGCTCTGGTGGATTGGAGCCAACCATGTATTGTATGGACAACTATTAATTTATTAGGTTGCATGTAATACTTTAGGTAGCAGTCACTGCAGGGCAAATAGCAAAGCAAATCATCATGCCAACATCTGCAGGTCTGTGACAATACTTGGACAGCTCATATATTAATAAGGACCTATGACCTCTCCTGTTATGTCTATTTTAGTAAATCCTTGTGTTCCCTGTGATATAAGAATTCTGGAGCCTCTTTTCTTATAACTCTGTGCTGTGATGTTCCTCTGTTATTCCTCCTAGAAATGTATGACTAGGTCTGTCAATTGGGTGTAACCAATTCGGTTTTCAAGGGTTGTGTCCCTGCACACGCTGTCTGCCCTGATTGGATAATGTCAGACTATTTTTGGGTGCACCCCTTATTGGTAACACCCAGCTGATTCAATAATATATTTCTAGGAGGAATAACAGAGGAACAGCACAGAGTTATAAGAGACGATGCTGCAGAATTGTTATTTCACAGAGAACACAAGGATTTACTAAAACATTCATGTCAGAAGATGTCACAGGTTCTTTTTAAAGGGGTTTTCTGTGATGAGACATTTCGTACAGCAAAATTGGGATGCTAGGGTTAACTTACAGAAAAAGCAACACCCAATACTTGTAGTCATATGGGGCGACATGTCCGAGAATTGGCATCGCCCTGGCAGATTTTTGCCGCATTTATCAGTGCAAAGTGCACCTGAAAGTACGATCCTTTCTAAAATCTGGTATAATTTGTATAGTAAACTTAATGCGCCCAAAAAGGTGCATTGTGTAATCGCGGTACATAGCATATCATTGCTAGTCTATGTAATGTGCCAATTGAGGCACATTGCTTTATGGAGGCGCACAGCGTATCATCGCTACTATATTTAATGCGCCTAGTTTTGGTATATTACAGTTCATTTATATCAAGAATATGGCGTCAAGAGTTTTTTGGGCACAAAAACGGAGCAAAAAAGTCACCCATAAAATCTATTTTTGCATGATTTACTAAAATATATAACAGAGGGAACGCTGTAATACCCCAGCTTTGAGCACTGGTCTCTCTCTGTTACCATGATGCATATTCAGTTGGTACTTATTTTTCACCACTAGGTGGCAGCATTTACTTTCTGTAATCTGACCTACTTTGTAGCATTTATCTGTGTCCTTTAGTGATGCCATAAACTACAATCCCTGTTATGAATTTACGCTATTATGTATTTGTATTACATCATGTACAAATAAATGACATGTACATAGTTACATAGTACGGTTGAAAAATGACAAATGTCCATAGATAAAGGGAGGGGGATAGGGAATTTTTAAGCTTAATTTCTCCTACTGATGAAGACTTTGGATCCCATAAGGCAAGAACCAATCTGCTCTAAAGAAATATTTTATTTCTGATCCCAAAGTTGCCATCGGACTGGATCCAGATGTTCTATACGGCTACATAGGTATTAATATTTATCATGATGTGTGCTGCGATCCCTGCTCTGGACTGCAAACACACTTATGTCTGCATTCAATAGGGCCACTTGCTCTTACCTCTCCCCGCTGCTCTGCCTACTCTGCTCTGCCTGCTGTTTCTGTCCGGCACGCGTGTACCCATTCCCTAGGGCACATGTGCACCGGCTCTCTAGGATTTAACGCCTTAACAACACTGGATATAATAACTTATGCCCCAGTGTCGCTAAGTGGCTACGAAGCAGGATTGCGGCGCGGTCACGCTACACAGACTGCGGGTGCCAGGTGCTAATTGCAGCTGACACCTGTCAGTAAAGACGCGGAATGTAGCCGGCATCTAAATGAATGAGAAACAGTGCCGCGCACCATTCCTCACTCTGATCGGGACCCCCATGGCAAGATCACAGGGTCCACAAATGATTGAGGCCCTAGTGGTCAAGCACCATAGGGGGACACAAGTGAAAAAAAAAGTTTAAAAGTGTAAAACAAAATAAAAAAGATTAAGGACGATATGACAGAAAAGAGGTGCTTCCACACCAGTTTTAAGGCGTATTAAATGAGTGTATAATGCACCTGAATAAATAAACCTGTCAAAAATCTGCCGTGTGGTATACCTTGTATAGCATATTTATTAGCGTATACCAGAAAAGGTGCATTGCATATCATTGCTAGCTTATTTGATACACCTACTTTAGGCACATTCAAAAGTGTCATGTCTAGCATAAAATGCGCTTAGTTTTGTTGTACGACAGTTCATTTGTTTTTTGGTGCAAAATACAAAAAAAAAATGGTGCAGCCCTAATGGCATCTGTCGCCCTAAAAGTTCAACTCCGACCCCAGTTGCCATTTTACAAATAAAAATAATTCATAATAAAGTAACACATAATTGGTTTCGCCACGTCTGAAAAAGTCCGATCTATTTAAATATAACATCATTTATCCCGTACGCTGAACACCGTAGATGAAAAATTCCAAACACCAAAATTGCAGTTTTTTTGGTCATTTCAGGTCCCCTAAAAGTGATCACATAAGTCACATCTATCCCAAAATGGTACCAAGAAAAAGTTCACTTCAACCTGCACAAAAGGCCCCCTTCTTCAGGCCTATAGGTGGAAATGCAAAAAAGTTATTGGTCGCAGAAAGTGGCGCTGCTGCACAAATTTAAAAAATAGAGTGTTTGGATTTCTTTTACGGCACTATAATATAATGAAAACCCTACATATTTGTTATTGCTGGAATCGTATCAACCTGCAGAATACAGGAAATATATCATTTACACCTGGGAGTGAACACCATGAAAAAAACCACAAACATGACGCTGCTTTGCAGCTGGTGCTGGTGATTAATCGGGAGTCTCATTAGACTCCGCTCCCTGTATCATCTCTCGAGGCGACTCCACTACTCTCTTTGTGCAGTGATAGCAGTTGCTACCGGGCCCAGCAGCCTGATGGGGCACAACAGCCCTTCTGCCACATAAGAAGACACCAGTATTGTAAATGGCACATGGTAACTGGGGGGCCCCATTTCACTTTTTTCACTAGGGCCAAAGAGCTTGAAGTTACGCCTCTGGTGACAATATTATTTAGTAGCAAGTGGTTATACCTTTCCTGAAACCCTCACCTGTTCCTGCTGTGACCAGCTCCTCAGACGGCTATTCCACAGATTCACAGTTCACATGGTGAAGAAGGCTTTTCTCTTCTGGAGATTGAATCCTTTTTTCTCAAGATGTAAGGAATGTCCCCTTGTCTTTTGAGGTTACATATTTTTATATGTATACTGGTATTTGATGCTGCTGTTTTTTGTAGATTGGCTTGCACAGGGTGTGCACCCAGCAGTCTGCATACATGAATGGATTGGGCCATAGGGGAAGATATATCGGTACAACATAAGTAAAGTAAACTATGTGTACGGTTTCTCAGCTTTTTGTGTAGGTTATATGTAAAATGGTGTTTAACGGTCAATAAATGAAAAAGTGGTTGTCCAGGATCAGAAAAACCTTTGCTTTTTTTTTTTTCAGAAACAGCACCACTCATGTCTAAGGGCTGTGTCTGGTATTGCAGCTCAGATCAACTGTATTCACTTAGGTGGCCATGAGATGCAATACAACACACAGCTCCTGGACAGGGATGCCGCTATTTCTGAAAATGTGCTGAAGAATCACAATGTGTTATTACTAGTTTGTCAAGGAAAGGGTTCCATGATGAACTCTGCTCTGCTACATCTGTACGGATGATCTGGTATTTGTACAATTGTTTCCAGTGATTTATGTCTGAAATTTGTTTTACTTAAAGGGGTTGTCTCACTACAAGAATTGCTTTTTATCTTGAAGATCTTGCAAAAACAAGTTACCTTGCAATATATGTCCATGAACAGTGTCCTACCTATTCCTAGATATCCCCTCTTGTATGGGCTGCATCAGCTCCTCAGGTTGCTATAGCTACAAACCTGTTCAATATCTCCTGATAGGCTGCCAGAACTGGTTGCTATAGCTACAGACCTGGCTTCTACTGCAGCCTAGTAGAAGCCAGTAAACACGCCCCTGAATTCAAAGTGAAACCAATAAAACAGGACTGAGGTGAGATGAATCAATGTAGTGAGACAACCCCTTTAATTGAGTAAATGTTGCTGTACTATGCAATATAATATAACTGTGCAGTGTAAGCTTCATATCCAAATATGAATAAAATTACAACACAAAGTGCAGTGTCTGGTGTCTTTATCTCTCTATACATCCATCTTTGATTATCTATATCAAAGCTATAATCCATCTTTAGCTATTTACTTATCTAATATCTATTAATTTGTGTAATTATCTATATGTCATTCATTATCTGTCTATTGATCTATCTCTGAGTTTATGTCTGATTTCTGATTAAACTGGGGAACCACAAAAAATATTGGTAATATTGGTAACCAATCATCTAACACATACAAGAGAGCCATATGAAGCTTGAGACTATCGGATCCAATACTGGACATTTTGCCAAATGTCAATTCAACTCAATGGAGAAAAGAGCAGGCCATTTTTATGAATATGTATCATATTGAGTTTCATTGGGTTTGTTCTTTAGTGTTCCACTATGCTACCTTGTGTGCATTAATCTAATGTAAACCTCTGTCCTTTTTACCCCAAGGTGACTAAAAATGTTACAGGGAAGCTGAATGGAGACAAACACTGTGTATGTGAGGTTCTCCTACCAGATAGCTCCTTCCCAGCCAAGAGGGTCAGTGCCCTAGAGGATGAAACTCTACATCTGACCAACCGTGTGGAAGATGAAATGCAGAAGGTGAGCATACCCTTCCCCGGGTTTATCTACAGCAGTGATGTCCACTGATGTCTACAGCAAGCTGGGCATAGAGGTCTATATATTGCTTGGTCTAATGTAACCAATAATAAATGGATAGGATATAATCATGGTGGGCATCCTTTGCCAAAGATCTTCATTAAACAATGTTGAGGAACAGTTAGAATAGTACAGTTTGCTAATGTCACAATTTGCATCACCAGCTTTGTGAGCACGACATTATACTGAGGTTATAATTAGTTTAGGACGTCTTGCCACTATAATAGGAATTAGGCATTAACGTGGTACTCAGATCTAAGACATAGTCAGACTCCTGTCAAATAGTCTCAAAAAAATTGGGAATCTAGCAAGAGAACAAATAGTGACTTTTAATTACTATATTTACTATTTTGCCATTGGCAAACTTAAACTCTATATGTTCTCAATCTATAAAACACTAAAACTTAACCTTTGTTATGTATAGAGGTCCGGACCTCTATCACATGATGAAACCAGTTAGCTGGTGCAACATGTTGGGGAGGTCAGGCATGACATTTTAATTTACGATTTCCTACCTCTTTCTACTGTGTTACCCGATGCAGGTTTTTAAATAGTGTATATCGAGGTTAAGTGTTATACATAATAAAAGTTAAGTTTTAGTGTTTGATAGATTGAAAACTGATAGAGTTTAAGTTTTCCTATGGCAAAATAGTAAATATAGTCAAAGTCAGACTCTTGGCACAATGGCAAGTACATACGAGCAGCCATGCCTAGGACTGCAGCTCGTTCCATTCATGTAGATTGGATCTGCATGGAAGATTGCTTAACCTAAGGATCGTCCATTAATGTTATAATCCTTGAGAAAGCCTATAACTATATTGTATGTGATGCAATGAGCATTACCGACCGTGCTTTGTTTCATATTTTCATAGATACAAGAGCAGGACATCAGACTGAACGACTTTATGGACAAACTCATTAATGTAACCAAGAGATTAGAAAAGTTGGAGAAGATGCGTCTGAAAAACCCAGCAGAAAATTAAAATTTGATGTTTCCCAAAGAAAGGGGATAAAGGAGATGGAGAAAATCATTGTGCAGCTGAGAGGCAAAGTCAATGGAAACAATGCTCATGTGGAAAATCTGTATAATGAGGTACGTCCAAGCCGACCTTATGGTTACAAGGTAACAGTGCAATATAATGTAATAATGGATTCCTGGAGTGATGTCTTCATGTTTTTATACCTAAAGGTGAAGAATATCTCCAAGATTGTTGAGCAGCTGGAGACCCTTGACAAGAACAATGTCCTCAAAACCCAGAGAGATATGGAGAATCTGAAGAAACGTCTTGTAGATTGTGAGAAAAATATTAAGATGAAAGCTCCAGCTACGGTACCACTTTGGT
>JAODAL010037829.1:0-39928 GCA_025379985.1 Phyllomedusa bahiana | reverse complement strand
TGTTTATTCTTACATTAAAAAATGTTCCAGACCCTTCTCCAAATCCTGGTCACTAAAAACTTTTTTATTCCTACACTAAAATTTTCCAACCCTTCTCAAATCCCGGTCACTATAATTTTTATATTATTACATCATATTTATTAAAACTTTCTTTTTTCTTGGCGGAGATGCCCCCTTGTTTAGATACAGCCCTGGGTATAAATAGATCTTGGGAGAGATCTCTATATTGACCTTTAAAAATTTTTTATACATTTTAAAATTATCCCCCACAAAGCCATCTTTTCTCAAAACTAAATAACTCTAATCTTTTGGGGTACTGTAGTCCCCCCAGCCTTTTTTAATTTTGTTGCCGCCTCTTACCTTTTTCAAGTTTCCAATTTTCTTTCCGTGCACGGGTGCCCAAAACTGTACAAAATTCCATGTGGGGTCGACCATGACTTGTATAAGGGAGAATAATTTTCTCATCATGTGCATCTATGCTCCTTTAAATGCCCCCCATTATCCTTTTTCCTTTGGGCAGTCTGCCTGACACTGGCGCTAAATAAGTTTATGTCCACCGGGACCCCCCAAGTCCTTCTCCATCATTTTGTTCCCATTTTTCCATTTAAAAAATAATCATAAAAATGGTTTTTCCTCCCCTTGTGCAACCCCTTGCTTTTTTATCTGTGTTAAACCCATCCCCATTTTTTCTGCCCAGGCCTCCAACCTATCCAGACCCTTTTTTAAAAAAACACATTATCCTTTTTGTGTTTGATTACTTTACAGAGCTTAGTTCATTGCAAAATTTGTACTACGGGGGGAATCCATGTGAAAAATCGATAATGATTATAATAAAGAAAGGCCCAATACTGACCCCTGTGGTACCCAATAGTAACAGGGATCTAATCTAGTAGTATTGAAACGGGGACCCCCCGCAGCCCGCACCGGGCGCGGTGCACTCCCCCCTGCACCCGGCTTTCGCCCAGGGGGCAGTGCAGCCGCTGCGCTTGGCCCCCCTCGGGTGCATCCGCTTACCACCCGCGCCCCCGCTTCCCCGTCACTGCTCGGGCCCCGGGCGTGCGGCCCAGCTCCTTATGGCGTGCAGCCTCAAAGTTTTAAAGGGGGACAGCGCCCCGGAAATTGGTTTTCCGACCGCTGATCCTATAAAAGGGGCCCACCTTTTGGACCCCCTTGCCGAATCCTTAGCCCCCTTGTCCCTTGATACAAAACCCCCTTGTCTTGTTTCCGGTTTGCCTATCCCGTGTACCACCTTTTGCTTACCTCCTTACCCCAAAAACCCTTCGCTGCCGCCCCGACCTCTTGGCCTGACCTCGATTTCGATTTTGTCACCGTTTTCTGTCCCTGTGGCACCTCGGCCCCGCCCCCGCAAGCCCCCACATCGGGGGTAGCGCCCTGGTGGAATCCCACCGCAGCAAGTCGATCCCGCTTTGCGGCGGCTCTGGTAAAAACCGGGACCCCTTGACCCGCTCGATGGGTGTTCTTACCATCGCTTGCGGCGGTCCATGGATCCATACTCCCCCATTACAGTTGGATTCGTCCAGGGACCCCAAAGGGTCCGTTCCCCACGTGGAGGATCTGACGTCCACTTTGCCTACAATCACAGCAGCTGGCGCAGCAGCCCCAACAGTTGGGATCAACGACGGCCATGATGCAAAGCTTTTTGCCCCGCGCAGCATCCCGCACCCCCTCCCCCTTCCTGTACCGCCATCACTCTGGGCCCCTGTGGGAAACCCCAACTTCCCCTGTTCTCCCCCTTGAAGTTTGTGGAGATCCCAAAACTTGCCGAGGATTTTTTATGCATGCCCATGTAGGAACTGATGGCCATCATTTTCCCCTCTAACGGGGGAAAGTGGCCTTGTCCTCAGTCTGCTTTTCGGAAAAGCTTGGCTTTGGGACACCCTCTGGGACGGGGTGACCCTGTGGGGAGCGATTTCAGGCCTTCTTTTTGGGAGTTTCCCGGGGCGCCCCAAGGAACCTGCGGAGGTCTTCCCCCCGAGACGCTCTCCTTAATCTCGTCACAGGGATCCCGTGGGGGTTTGCCCTTTAAATTCGCACCCTGTCCTTGGAAATTACTTGGAATGAGGGCCGCCCCGCACCCCCTTTAAGAAGGGCCTCTTAGCGGGGAAGGATTCCCCCCATCTCTGACTGACTAGATCTATCTGGCCATGCGCATGGACGTGCGTTTCACCGAAAGGCAAGAAGAGCTTTGCCAGGAATGTGACTCTGTCCGGCCCCGCAGTTCCCTCCTTGCCCGGGCTCTAAAAGCCCCTCTGCCTCCCCTTTTCCAAACCGGCGAGTAGCCCATGTAATGGGCCCGGTTTTACCTCTCAGAAAGGACTATCCTTTTGCCGCGCAGAAAATCTCTGCCTTTTTCTGCGCCTGCGGAGCACTTTTCGGGAAGAAGCCGCTTCGTCCCCTTCGGAAAAAAAGTCGCACCTATGCTATGTGGGGAGGCATCCCAGTATGATTCCCTCTCCCGTCTCACCATGCCGGTGCAGATCATTAAGCCTGGTTCGCGTTTCCAAGTTTTCCCGCCCTTCCCGGGTTCTGGTTCTGCTGGGAATTTTTATGGGCCGCCTGGGATCGAAACTTTGGCTCCCGATGGCCACTCGAGAAAAACGGGTCATTTCTTCTGTAATGGGGAGATCCGGGGGTGATACCATCTGTTTCACATGGAACCTGTTTTCTAGCGATAGGGGGGGGTGTATTGTGAAGGATCTCGTTCTTGTGCGCCCCACTCCTGTCGGCAGTCCTTGGGTTGCCCCTGGCTGCAGCACTCCCACCTTTTTTACTGGAAGAAAATGGCGAAGTCACACTTTGGGACAAGATTGCCAGTTCTGTTGTTGGTGGCACCTCGCCCGGGGGCCCCCCCGTAGCTCCCGGTGCCCTCTAAAACCCCCGCCGGGTTTCCAGCAGAGTTCCCCGGGTTTTCCCCCAATGTCTCTCTGAAAGACAGGCCGAAACCTTTCCCCCCTCACCGTCCCTACGCTGTCCAATAGATCACCTGCCCCGGGCCAAACCCCCTCGGGGGAGGGTCTATCCCTCTCCGTGCCAAAACCAAAGGCCAGTCGACATATCAGGGGAAACTCAGGAAAGGGTCATCCGTAAGTCCCCCCTTCCCCGCTGGGGGCCGCTCTTCTTTTTTGGGAAAAAAGATGGGCCCCTTTTGACCCTGTATAACTAAACCCTGGCCCTTTTAAGATTACTGAGAAAAACGCTACCCCCCCCTGCCTGTCATCACCGAACTCTTTGAGCCCCACGAGGGGCCAAGATTTTCTCCAAAATTGGGTGCGGGAGCCTATAACCTCTCCCCATCCGAGAGGGCACAAGTGGAAAACAGCATTTAACACCCGAGACGGGCATTTTGAAATACTTAGTTATGTGCCGATTCGGTCTCTGTAATGCTCTGCTGTGTTCTAGGGCTTCGTTCAACGAGATTTTTCGTGATCTCCTGATACTCTCCTTTGTCATTGGGTACCTTGATGACATTTTTGGTCTTTTCTCTCCCGGATGCCAAGTCCCACCATCTCCATGTGCACCAGTTCCCTAGTCGTCCCTCCGAGAAAATTCTTCTCAGTTCCAAGCGTGAAGAAGTGTCAGTACCATCAGACCAGTCGCCTTCCTTGGATACCATCATTTCTGCCAGGGTCTTCAAATGGACCCGGCCAAATTAGTCTGCCCGTCCTGAAGTGGCCTCGTCCAGATTCGGCCTTCGGGCCAGTTCAGCGCTTCCCTGGGTGATTCGTCAATTAACTAAAAAAAAAAAAAAAAAAAAAAAAAAAAAAAAAAAAAAAAAAAAAAAATAAAAAAAAAAAACTATCAACAATTCTTTCCCCCTTTTCTACCTGGTGGCCCCCTACAGTGGCCCTTATGATGAAGATTGTAATCTGAAGGCAAATGCCAACAGTCAGGCCGAAGAGGCGTTACCACTACGGACCGGCTCAAGGCGCATTCGGCTCTGCCCCAGTCCTGTCGCGCCCAGACATCGAGAAAACCTTTCCTTCCTCCTGGAGGTCCGATGCATCTTCGGTGGGAGCAGGGGCGGTGCATTTTTCTCAGCGGGTACCCCAAGGGTAAGATGGTCCTTGTGTTTTTTTCCCTCAAAAACCTTCTCCTCCCCTGCCCAAACGAAAACAACACCATTGGAGACCGTGAATTGCTGGCCATTAAGATAGCCCTCGAGGAATAACTCATCTATGTTGGAAGGGGGCCGCCATCCGATAACTATTTATTACGAGATCACTAAAAATCTGGCGGACCTACATACGTGCTCAAGCGTCTTAAACCCAGGCAGGCCTGCTGGTCCCTTTTCTTCTATCTCACGGTTTCGACTTCGTGATTCACTTCCCGCCCAGCAAGAAGAACATTAAAGCTGATGCCCCTATCACAAGCCCTCTGACGTTTTGATGACGAGTCTCCACCTAGTCACATCATTTCCTCCTGCTGTCTGATCACCGTATGCCCCTGTGGATCTCTGACAGGTACCTCCTGGCAAACTTACGGCGCCCCCGCTCTCGAAGGAGAGTCCTGAACTGGGGTCATAGTACTACAAAGCAGCAAATCACCCAGAGAATTCGAAAGTACCAGACGATTGTGTGCAAGACTTAGTCAGAGTATGTTAAGGACTTTTGTCGAAATCCTGCTCCTTCGTGCCCGCAACCAAGCTTCCCCACCACAGGCCTGCGGGGCTGCTAGAGTCAACCGTCTGCCCATGCTAACCTCCCTTGGTCCCATATTGCAAAGGGACATCATTTACTGATCTTCCACCGTCTGCCGTAACACCTCCATTTGTGGTCGGTTGTGGATCGCTTCTCCAAGATGGCCGCATTTGGTACCATTGCCAGGGCTTGCCATTCCTGTCAATTGCCTGAGACCCTCTTCATTCGTGCATATCTTTCGTTTGGCATAGCCTTTCTCGGCATATCGTGACGGCTCGTGGGGTGCAATTGGTGTCCAGGTTTCTGCAGGCCCTCTGTTTCCAGCTAAAGTAAACCTGGATTTGTTCCTCGGCTTATCATCACCCAACTAACGGGCCGTAAGAGGGTCAATCAATGTTGGAGAATACCTACCGTCCACTTTGTATCCCCCGGCAGATGACAGGACCAGCTTTGTTACCCTGGGCAGAATTATGCCGGTACAATTCTTTGGATTCGGAGTCGACTGAGCTTCTCCATGTTTTGTAGTTTTATGGCCTTCATCTCCCACCACGCCTCCCGCTGGCTGAGGCACGTCTACTAAGCAGCCATGGACTTCTTGTTCCGGTGACTTCAGGCCATTGGAGCCAACACTCGGCAGCCCTGCAACAGGCCCGTCCACCCAGCACTAAGTCACGAGGGACAGGTACCCAGACCTCCTATTTTCGTTTGTTCGCAGGGGAGTAAGTGTGTTCTGGGTGTCTTCTAGAGTACATTCACTTGAAGATCACTCCGCAATAAGCCTAGGGCCCCCGTTTACCCTCAGTCCATTTGTAGTCCTCACAAAGACAACCCCAGGCCTAAAACTCCGACAACTCCCCACATTTTGTGGATCCAGAGACACCTTCCTCCACGTATCCCTTGCTTAAGCAGGTCATTTTGAGAGATTTTCCCGTAAGTGATCTTGTCTCCTGCCTACCCGGTGCTGAATACCTCTGATGTCTTTTCCTCCGAAGAGAAATTTTGGCCACCAAGACAATCAGAGGGAAGCGTTATTTCCTATTGATTGGCAAAAGGAGGGTTCGGCCCAAGGAAAGATCGAGGGAAGCCGGAGGACAAGCATCAGTTTGACCGAGGAATGCTTAGGAGATTATTTATATCAGATGCGTCAGAAGGAGGGGGGGCGAAGGGGGTAGGGTACTGTATAACGATGAGCCCCGCAGCCCATCGTTTCCCTAAGCGCCCGGCGGTTGCGCTCAGAGCGGGCAGTGCGGCTCGCGCGGGTGCAAGCACAAGCGCCCTCCTTGGGCGCATCCACTTACCAGTCCACGTTGCTGCTTCCCCTTCGCTTTCTGCGGGCTGGCACGTGTGGCCCCGCTCCTTAGGGTGCGCGCGCGACGGCTGCTCACAAATTTAAAAAGGGACAAAGCGCGGCCGGTAATATTGGTTTGAGCCAGCCGCTGATGACCTATTAAAGGGCTCCACCTCTGGGCTGGACCCCCTCCCTTGCTGAATCCTTAGGCGCCCATGCGTCCTAATGTAGAGGGAAGTCCTTTTCTTGTCCCCTTGATCCGGTTTAGCCCTATCCCAGATGTACCAGTCCTCGAACTGACTTACGTCCTCGGACTCCAAACTTTCGCTGCCTGCCCCGACCTCTTGGTCTGACCTCGACTCCGATCTTGTCTACCATTTTCTGTACTGCGTGGCATCTCGGCCGCCTCTGCAAGCCTACCACATCGGGGGTAGCGACCTGGTGGAATCCAATCCCGCGCTGCAAGTCCATCCCGCTTTTGCGGCGGGCTCTGGTGAAAACTGGGGCCCACTTAGACTCCGCTCCCTGGTGTGGTCAGTACCATCGCTTGGGGCGGTCCAGTGGATCCACTACTATGCTGCATTACAGTATCATTAATCACCACCCTTGTTTTTTTATCACTGAGCCAGTTACTTACCCACTTGCAAACATTTTCCTCCAGTCTAAACATTCTCATTTTACTTACCAACTAACCTCCTCATAGTAGCTGATGAGATTAGTTTGACAGGACCGATCCTTCATAAACCCAGGCTGGAATGGTGTTATACATTTATTTTCAGTGAGATACTCCAGGATAGCATTTCTAAGAAAACCTTCAAACATTTTACCTACAACAAAGATAGTGACACTTAACCGGCCTAATAGTTTCCAGGATCACTTTTTGACCCCTTATTGAATATTGCACCAACATTTTGCTAATGCCACTGCTTAGGAACATACACCATTATATACAAGTCGATAAATATTAGAATAGGAGGGGCCCTATCTATGACATTACTAAACTCCCCCTTAGGACAAACGTGGGGAGAGTATACTGTCAGGGCCTGGGGATTTGTACTATTTTAATCTTCTTAAAACGGCAGCTGCGACTTCACCTGTGGTTAGACAAAACATTTGAGGTGGAGTTCACCTCATCCCTCTGCTCATCAACAGGAAGGTTATTTTCCTCAGTAAATATGGTGGAGAAAAAATAGTTTACTAGGTTTTCTTTCTTCTCATCTCCCTCTACAGTACTTCACTCACATTTCATAGGACCAACATTTTCAGTTTCAATCTTTTTACTATTTACATAGTTAAAACATATTTGGTGTTAGTTTTACTTTCTATGGCTATCAGCCATTTTTCCTCATGATTTTCTTGTCTTTTATCATTATTTTACATACTTTATTTTTGTCTTATAGATTTTTAGTGTTTCTTCACTGTCCTCCTTTTTAAGTAGCTTAAAGGGGTGTTCTTGTTACAAACATCATATCTGGTGATGATGGGGGCAGCAAAAATAAGCACTTTTGTGATTGGTTTGTATTACCTAAATCATTTATTATAGCATATATTAGCTTATCTGTGAGTGTCTAGAGCTCTTCAGCAGCCGTAGGTTGGGCCATGACCCCCTTTACTGTGATTCAATAAAAGTTGCTCGGAACACCTCCAAATATTAATATTAAGTGCTGGGTATAATAACCATCACATTTAAAACAAGTATATACCCAAACAAAATGTCCTAAATGAGCAACCTTTATTATCAAAATACACTCTCAAAATTAAAGATGAGCCCATCATAACCACAGTAGTACCTTTTCTTATGTTGCAATATATAGACAGGTTGATGCCTAAATGGTGGAGATCAAAAAAGAGAGGGATATGGCCATCAAAACCAAAAAATAGATACTTCAACTCTCATAAATGCAGTCAAAATATATTTACTGGTAGTTAATATATAAAGGTGATACTGGCCGTCGCTCCCATGCAGTGTTGAGAATGAGCCCGTCTCATGGATACAGAGCCCGACGTCTCTAAATAGTCACGGCGCATGCGCCATTCCAAAACGGATGTGCATCACCAAAGGGTAAGTTGAACACAACTTCCGCCCTTACTACACTTCCTGCACATGCGTAAGTATCTAAACTGGATCTAATACTGGCTGTCAGCACAATAAAGTTTGGCAGAGTTAGAGAACTGCGCCGTGCTCAGTACGGAGCTCGGCGTCCTGCTAATGCCTATACACGCTCGATGTTAGCGTCACCAACTGGCAAGTTGAACACAATACTCCCCGCCCTTAAGCGGGCACTTACTAGCTGCACATGCACATGTCATTCAAAACTGGATCTATACCGATCCAAGTATACAAGATTTTACAACACTATGCCTATAAACGCCCTTGATCTTTTGTTAGATTTAAGGTTAATGAATGTATTCATGTAATTTACTTCATAAACTAACATAGGCGGACTGCGAACTTAACATGCAAACCCCCAAATTGGCCCCCCAAACCAAAATACATATCATTCAAAATCAACAATAGACAACACAATGTTAATATACATACATACATACATCATTAGAGATCAACAATGAACAATACAGTATTAATATACATATATACAACAGACAAATAGATCTCTCACCCCAGCCAAGATATTCAATAATTCTGAAAAACAATAGTAGTAGTTATTGTAATAATTCGTCAAACCATACATAATTATCTGAAAGTAAACTCACATTCCCGATTCAACCTTCGGGGTGCTAAGGTGTCCAAATGGGGAATCCACCAAGACTCTCTTTCTTTAAGCAACCTGACCTGAACCCCGCCCCTACGGGGACGTTTGACCTGTTCAAAAATTTGAAAGCGCAATTGCACCACTGTGTGTTTTGCCTGTACAAAGTGTGCTGGAATCGGTAGCCAAACCTTCTGGCACTGTATGGTAGATTTATAGCAAGCAATCCTATCTTTAGTTCTTTGCATTGTCTCACCCAAAGCAGGACAGGGGGAGAAAAAGTAAACAACACGGAAAAATCAACCTGAAAAAAAATCCCTGGGGAATAAATCCTTCCTGTTTGAGGATGTTGTACAAACTCGCCCCTTATTACATTAGTGCAATGTGCGCAATGCAGGCAAGCAAAAGTACCCTTTCTTAGAATACTTAATGTTCATTGCACCATTGACGTTCTTAAAGGGCCAATATCCGCCTTTACCAAGGTGTCTTTGATGTTCTTTGTATGTCTATCTCTGGGGGAAAGCTCTTTTAACAAAAGGCCCTCTTTTTCTATAACTGATAGAAATAACCATTAGTTGATGATACGTACTGATAAAAAAAAACATTTTTTGTTCCCTAAACACTTCGATGGTGAAATCTCCTGAGATCGTACAAAGTCAAGAGTTTGTTCAGGGTAATGTCTCCTTCTGAACTTATCCGCCTTAACTGTGATTGGCTGCCCGAATTTAGTTCAACCCCTGGGGCAGGACAGCCAGGTGCGGGGGCACTCCCCCCTTGCTGTATGGCTGTCGCAATTTCCCCTTTTTCTCACTCCTCCTTGAGCTGTGTGAGGCTGCCTGAGCTTTCTCTGCTTTTCTCCTAGTGATAGCCCTATGTGAAGGATCTGAGCAATTGCTCAGTCTCTTTAGTGCTCCCCCCAAAAAAAAGCCTTATCACTCTGTCCCCTACCCCTATAACAACCCCTTTTGCACCAAACCCCCTCCCATATAACACATCTTTATACACTCTGCTCTCCTTTTTTCAAGAAGGAGCCATAGCAGTTTGCATTTCTCACACTTGTTTCATCATTTTAGGTTGTATTTATAACTAACTGTTTACACCAATACAGGTGTTCTGGTTAGAAAAATTGCTTGTGGAGCCTGGAAAGGAGATTACACCTCTCCAGGCATGAGAAATGACCATTGCAGGAGTTCTACAGAGCTGTGACATCCAGTCTCTTGCATTGCTCACATAGAATGTGAACTGGAGATGGAGCAGGAAAATTTTGGGGGTGTGATGAGTCAGTACAAAGGTGAGGCGAATTTCTCAAAAATTTGATTATCAGATTCGTGAATTTTTTTACAAAACATAAAATTTTCCCAAAATTTTTTTTGTGGTAACACGTTAAAAAAAAAGTATTTTTTGGCTGCGGAAAAGCCTGTATAGTGTTGTAGAAATTGTGCCAAAAGCCAAACATGCTAGGGAGCATGGTTTGGTATTGAAACAATGCTGTGTTTTATATACACGCAGATGACAGCGCCAATCTTTGAATCACTTCACATTTTAAACTTTGGGGAGTTATGGGGGGGCAAAAACTGACCAAATAACTGAAAATAGGAACACAGCCTAAAAGGGGAATGTCAGCGGGCTAGAAAACCCAAAATGCCAATATAGGTCCCAAAAAAAAAGCACTCCTTTTAAAACCCTATCAGATTATTCCACAGATTAGACGAAAAACCCGTTTGTTTAAAATTGATACATGTAGAGCCCCCCCCAAAGAGTGGAGAGGGTGTCAGAGAGTTTTTTTTCGTTGACGTCACTATCATTTTGCCCCTTTTTTAATCTTTCGTGTCGCTTTTCAACGGTCAAAAAATCATCAGTTTGCTAAAGCCCAAAAACTAAAAAGGGGGAAATCCAAAATAGAGATGGCCCGAGATGGGTATTTGATGCTTTGTGTTTTGTATCCACTCTTACTTTTGGCTACCTAATCATCAGACAAACCTGATGCAAACAAAGGACCATGTCATACTATCCTTACGGCTTCTCTGAAGACACAATCGGTTGTGTTTATCCTTTTCATATCATCTGACAGATTAAAAGAAGGGGAAAACCAAACATAATGGCAACGTCATAGAATAGTGGACGGTGGAAACAGCATTAGGAAACCACAGGGTGGTTGACTGAGAGAATGGTCAGATGGCAACATCATGAGTAGTCCACAGAGTGGCAAGTGACAGATTGTGGAGGTGGCAGCAACATGATTAGGCCACAGAGTGGCACAAAGACAGATTGTGGAGGTGGCAGCAACATGAGTAGGCTACAGAGTGGCACAATGACAGATTATGGAGGTATTAGCAACATGAGTAGGCCATAGAGTGGCACAATGAAACAGTATGGAGGTGGTGGCAGCAACATGAGCAGCATGAGGTCAGAGAGTGGCACAATGACAAATTGAGGAGGAGGCAGCAACATGATTAGGCCACAGAAGTGCACAATTTAACAGTGTGGAGGTGACAGCAGCAACAGCAGCAGTATGAGGTTGGAGAGTGGCACAATGGCAAATTGAGCTGGTGGCAGCAACAAGAGTAGGCCACAGAATGGAACAATGACAAATTGAGGAGGTGGCAGCAACATGAGTAGTCCACAGATTGGCACAATGACAGATTATGGAGGTGGCAGCAACATGAGTAAGCCACAGAGTTGCACAATGACAGATTGTGAAGGTGGCAGTAACATGAGTTAGCCACAGAGTGGCACAATGATAGATTGTGGAGGTGGCAGCAACATGAGTAGGCCACAGAGTGGCAGAATGACACAGTGTGGAGGTGGCGACAGCAGCATGAGGTCGGAGAGTGGCACAATGACAAATTGAGGAGGTGGCAGCAACATTAGTAGTCCACAGAGTGGCAAGTGACAGATTGGGGAGGTGGCAGCAAAATGAGTAGGCCACAGAGTGGCACAAAGACAGGCTGAGGAGGTGGCAGCAACATGAGTAGGCCAGAGAGTGGCACAATGACAGATTATGGAGGTGGAAGCAACATGTGTAGGCCACAGAGTGGTACAAAGACAAATTGAGGAGGTGGAAGCAACACGAGTAGGCCACAGAGTGGCACAATGACATATTGAGGAGGTGGTAGCAACATGAGTAGGCCACAGAGTGGCAAAATGACAGATTGTGGAGGTGGCAGCAACATGAGTAGACCACAGAGTGGCACAATGAAAGATAGTGGAGGTGCCAGGAACAGGAGGAGGTCACAGAGTGGCACAATGACACAGTGTGGAGGTGACAGCAGCAACAGCAGCAGCATGAGGTCAGACAGTGGCACAATTACAAATTGAGCTGGTGGCAGCAACATGAGTAGGCCACAGAGTGGAACAATGACAAATTGAGGAGGTGGCAGCAACATGAGTAGGCCACAGAGTGGCAAGTGACAGATTGTGAAGGTGGCAGCAACATGATTAGGCCACAGAGTGGCACAAAGACAGATTGTGGAGGTGGCAGCAACATGAGTAGGCCACAGAGTGGCACAATGACACAGTGTGGAGGTGAGATCAGCAGCATGAGGTTGGAGAGTGGCACAATTACAAATTGAGCTGGTGGCAGCAACAAGAGTAGGCCACAGAGTGGAACAATGACAAATTGAGGAGGTGGCAGCAACATGAGTAGTCCACAGAGTGGCACAATGACTGATTGTGGAGGTGGCAGCAACATGAGTAAGCCACAGAGTGGCACAATGACAGATTTTGGAGGTGGCAGCAACATGAGTAGGCCACAGTGTGGCAGAATGACACAATGCGGAGGTGGCGACAGCAGCAGCATGAGGTCGGAGAGTGGCACAATGACAAACTGAGGAGAAATCATCAACATGAGTAGTTAACAGAGTGGCAAGTGACAGATTGTGGAGGTGGCAGCAACATGAGTAGGCCACCGAGTGGCACAATGAAAGATTGTGGAGGTGGCAGGAACATGAGTAGGTCACAGAGTGGCACAATGACACAGTTTTGAGGTGGAGCAGCAACAGAGCAGCATCAGGTCGGAGAGTGGCACAATGACAAATTGAGCTGGTGGCAGCAACATGAGTAGGCCACCGAGTGGCACAATGACAGATTGTGGAGTTAGTAGCAACATGAGTAGGCCACAGAGTGGCACAATGACAAAGTGTGGAGATAGCGGCAGCAACAGTAGCAAAATGAGTTCGTAGAGTGGCACAATGACAAAATGAGGAGATGGCAGCAACGTGAGTAGTGCACAAAGTGGCTCAATGACAGATTGTGGAGGTGACAGCAACATGAGTAGGCCACAGAGTGGAACAATGACAGATTGTGGAGGTAGCAGCAACATGAGTAGACCACAGAGTGGCACAATGACACAGTGTGGAGATGGCGGCAGCAGCAGCAGCATGATGACAGAGAGTGGCACAATGACAAATTGAGCTGGTGGCAGCAACATGAGTAGGCCATAGAGTGGCACAATGATAGATTATGGAGGTGGCAGCAACATGAGTAGGCCACAGAGTGGTACAATGACACAGTATGGAGGTGGCGGCAGCAACAGCATGAGGTCGGAGAGTGGCACAATGACAAATTGAGGAGGTGTCAGCAACATGAGTAGTGCACAAAGTGGCAAGTGACAGATTGTGGAGGTGGCAGCAACATGAGTAGGCCACAGAGTGGCACAATGGCGCTGATGCCACACTACTCTTCGGGCAGGACAGCTTCTCCAATGCAAACTCGGCAAGTTCCGTCCACACATCCAGTTTGGCTGCACAGTAGTTCAGCGGATCTTCTACCTGGGGTGGCAGAGTGCTGTCCAAGTAGGACACCACCTGCTGGTTTAGGGTCTGCTCCAGGTCCTGCTGCTGCTGCCTGGTGAGTACTCTCCTCACCAGGTGGGTGATGGAAGCTGCTCATCAGTGACTCCAGACTCAGGTTGCTGTTGATGGAGTTGATACTGCTCCTACCTCCCACTCCACCCCATCACAGCAGCTGTGGCAGTGGTACGTGAGTGATGAGGAACCCATCGGTCATACCTGCCAGAAGATGGATGATGGCACCGATAGGCAGCGGCCAACTGACGATATAGGATTTCTCTATAGTAATTGAGTTTGTCCTCCTTCTCGGCAGGTCAAAAAAAGGCTCCCATTTTGGACAAGTAGTGAGGTTTCAAGAGGGTGGAGAGCCAGAAGTCATCCCTCTGCTGGATGGTGAGTTTTGGCTGTCACTAGCCAGGCAAATCAGCATGCAGCGGGCCATCTGCGCAAGTGCCTCCATCTCCACTGTATACTGAGACGATGTGTCTGGGTCATCTGCATCATCTTCCTCATCTCCCTCTATTTCCTCCAGCTGCTCCTGCTCTTCCTCTCCTGTAGAAAAACCACTCATTTCACCAGACACTGCTTGTGCTCCAATGTCCTCCTCCTCCTCCTCCTACAGTTCAGCCCCCACCGGACTCATGTGGCCGTGAGATGTAGTCACCACGTCTCCAGACCCCTGACCAGACGGATTTTACAACATCTGTTCCAGGACATGAAGCAGTGGAATGACGTTATTCATCCCGTAGGCCTGGTGACTGACAAATAACGTGGCCTCCCTAAAGGGCCTGAGCAAATGGCAGGTTTGCATGAGTTGCCACTGGCTGACATCAAAATTACACAGGGGAGTACTCCTGTCCACTTGGATCATCAAGAAAACATTAATGGCCTTTCTCTGTTCATAGAGTCGGTCCAACATATGAAGGCTGGAATTCCAACGGGTGGGAACGTCGCATATCAGCCTATGTTGGGGGAGGCCGTTCTGCCGCTGCAGCTCAAGGTGGGTGTGCTTGGCGGTGTAGGAATGGCTGAAGTGCATGCAAAGTTTCCTGACCATTTTTAGAACGTCTTGCAGTTTGGTTGAAGACTTGAGGAACTATTTGACAACCAGATTGAACACGTGCGCCATGCAGGGCACAAGGTCAGCTCTCCTCAGCGTAGGGCGGACACCATGTTCTTTCCATTGTCTGTCACCATGGTTCCAATTTTCAATTGTCACGGAGTAAGCCACAAATCGATTTCGTCTTTTATAACTCGGAGCAGTTCCTCCCCTGTGTGACTTTGTTCGCCGAGACAAGCCAGGTGTAGAACTGAGTGACACCGCTGTGCCCTGCACATGTTGTATGATGGAGATGCATTAAGACTTGTGTAGGCTGAGATGGTGTTAGAGGAGGAGGCGGATATTGGCGCAGGATCAGCAGATTGACAACGTGGAGGAGAAAGCGGCGTCTCCTGTCCAAGTTGCTGGTGTGGCTGGGCAGGAATCACATTCCCCCAGTGGGCCGTAAAGGACATGTACTGTCCTTGACTGTAGTTACAGCTTCAGACGTCCGCGCTGCCGTGCACCAACAGGCTCAAGGACTGGCCCACCTTCTGTTCTACATATTTGTGCAGGGCTGGTAATGCCTTTTTTGAAAAGAAATGTCGGCTTGGGATTCTCCACCTCAGCTCTGCACAAGCCATCAGTTCTCTGAATGGTGCAGAGTCCACCACTTGGAAAGGGAGGGACTGCAGTACCAGCAACTTGAACAGGAGCACAGTCAGCTTCTGCGTCTTAGGATGGCTTGACTCATACTGCTATCTCTTGGCAATCAATTCGGTGAACGACTGCTAGCACCATGAGTGGTAAGGAGCAGGAGCATCTGGACGGATAGATGATGGGAAAGACAAACAGCTCCCTTCGGCAGAGGTTGTGGAACCTTGACTATCTGAAGTGGCACTTTTCTCCGAGGCCACTGGATGGTGACGCTGCATATGTCGATGCAGGGCCGTAGTGCCAACGTTAGATCCTTGGCCACGCTTCACTTTCTTCCTACAGATTCTATATATAGCAATGTTCACCTCCTGCGGTGTCTTGGCAAAAAACTGTCACACCGCTAAGTAGGTGATTTTACCACCAATGCTCCGTACTTACTGACTGCTACTGCCGCTGCCTGCGCCCTGCGCCGCTACTTTCTGGGCCGGAAGTGACCTGTGAAGTGGGTGGTCTACCCCGTGGCCGTTTGGCTCCCGACCTGGCACTGCTGCCACCCTGCTGACTTACAGCCACTCTACCGACTTGCTGCTTCCTGACGCGCAAGCTGACGCCCTCTTCTCGTGACGATAATGATGAAGCCCTTGCTTCACCCAGCTCCCAAGTGCGGTCGGCTACATCGTCATCGATTGGTGTTTGCCCGTCACTGCTGTCCTCCTCAACGCTCTCAGTGTGCAGAGCCTACTGCTCCCAACATAACCTCCCATGCCTCTCTCCACATCACTACTTGCCTACCTACTGCAAGAAGCAGCGGATGTCTGCCCCACCTCTTTGCTGCCAAGTAGCTGCTCACTGTCCTCAAATAGTTTGTCCTCACTGTATAGTGATGCAGAGCCCAGACCACATAGTAGTTCCCTGGCTGAGGGAACCGAACGGGACAGAGGCGGGTTGAGGACAGGTGAGGGCCCCTGACCTGCTCCCGGGCCATGCTGACTAAAGGTTTTGTCTGCAAAACCCACCGACTGTTAGCTGAGGTTGTCAGATGTCATCTGGAAGGGACTGGATGACTAAGTCATCCATTCAAGAACTGTTGGGTTGCTGATCAACACACGGCTGCTAGATGATACCGGTAGCTCTGGCCTCACTGAGTGACCCCTGCTGTGATGTCTCCTCACTGAGCTGTGACATGTGCCTGCTCCAGGAACATTTGTGCCACTGCCACTCGCAGGTGAAGAGCCTGCCACCTCTCTGTCTGACATACTGTTTGTTCAAAAATTTACAATACAACAAACTCTTTTTAATGAAGATATCTGTATATGATAAATACATACACTGAATTTTATACAGAATTCCCCACAGATAGAGGATAAATTACATTGCAATGCTGCATCTTTAGGTGGAGAGAGCACATCCATAAGAGTTGAGTTTATGAGTTGCGTTTATAATGCCTGTTTGTGATTGGTTGCACAATAAGAGTGAACAGAGCTCTAATCTAAGTCGGCCACCAAGGAGTCTAAGAGTGAGGCCCTTGTTCCAGGGAGCAAGGGGGTGTGTATTGTATCTGGAGCATCATGATGCCTTCTCTACAAGTTCCTTATTGCCCTGAATAGTGTTGAGCGAACCGTTCGAAAAAAGGTTTACAATTTTTTAGAACTGGAGCCTAACCGAGCTATTCAAAGTTCGTTCGACTAAATTGCGCGTTCAACACATGCGTTCACCGCAACATTTTTAAATTTCATTTTGAGCTGTTTCCTGTACTTTTGGTACCATCTAGTGATGAGCGATCTAATCGAGAAAAGTTGAAATTGCGCCGATTGGTTTGGAGGGGTTAGGGGGCAGCTGCTGCATCAGACACAACTATGTTAATCTCTCATATCAAATCACTGTGAGATAGCAGCATATTTTATTCCTGCATTTCCCTAAACTACCTGAAAACAGTTTCTGAGGAGGGGGGGCCGCTTGGTTGTGGGAGGAACTTCTGCATCAGACACATCTACGTTAATCTCTCATAAGAAATCACTGTTCTATAGAGTTTTATTCTGGAAAATGTCATTCCATGGCCACAACATCTGTGCTTCAGTGTAATATGGATGGCCAGTGTACAGGACACTTAGGAAATCAGTCCTAAACTGAAATAGCTTTGATACACAGCTTATTCCGTTCCCTTTATTCGCATGAAGCAGTTTTTTTGGGGGTGTAAAAGACCGCATTCTTGCATAAGACCCAATTTCCAAAATATTCCATAGAAAAATATCCTGTTTATAACCCTTAATGCTTGTCACATAAGACCACATTGCTTGGCTATTCCATAGAAAAAAGTAAATTGCTTGTCCTAACTGGCAATTCTAAATTACAAGGACTGAAGGAAGAACACTGTTGATTGGTTGTCAGAGTTGTTCCACAACACCTAATTTTATTAGGTATTCCGTGGAAAACATTTCTATTTCTATCCCTGGTTGTCAGAAAAGACCAAATTTCTTCGATAATCCGTAGAAAAATATTCTCTTTGTACTCCTGGTTGTCAGTTGTGGGAAAAGACCGCATTTATTACATATTGCATAGAAAAAAAGTCAATTGCTAGTCCTACTTGGCAGTTGTAAATTACAGAGACTGAAGTAAGAACACTGTTGAATTGGTGTTACGGTTCTTCTGCCAGACCGCATTTCACAGATATTTGATAGAAACAATTCTGTTTCTAATCCTAGTTGCCAGTTGGAAATTATAGGGATTTAAGAACACTTGTGATTTGCTGACTTTGTAGTACAGTTTTTCAATAAGAGACTGTGAAAATAAATTCTAGACCTTTTTCAATAGTTATCTTTCTGAACATGGAGCGAATCACAGGTAGTAAGCGAGCAAAGAGGGGTGTAGGACATGGAGCTAGAGGTATGAGAGAAGGTGTTACTTGCAGTTCTCTGGAAAACACTCAATCGAGAACATCGTCAGTTGCTGGACCGTCAGGCCTGTCATCACTCGGTCGGTTACCTGTGAATCTCAGTAATGAAGAGAGTCGCCAATCTGTTCTTCAGTGACTAATGCAACCTGCATCCAGTGGTTTTACCTCCTCGTCCCCTCAGTCACATCCACAAATGTTGTTACCATCATCGTCAGCATCAGTCCAGCCTGAAGCAAATGCAACCCAAATGTCAACCCATGTACAGACCACTGTGGATAATCCATGTTCTGAAGAGCTCTTTGATGACACAATGCGGTTGGGGTCAGAAGGCATTTCAAAAGATCAAGAGGCAAAAGAGGATGATTTTGTCTGCTCTGAACCCCAATCACTGATGCCGTCAAAGAGGTAGAAGAAAGTCGGTTCCTCTCTTTGGGCTGGACTTTCCTTTTTCTCGCCTTGCAGTGCCTGTGGCTTCTAGCCCGCAGCTTCAGGATGTAGACTGTCAGGAAGAGGAAGTCACCTGTGATAATGATGATGTTTATAATGACATTGCGTATCCAACATGGTCTTTTTAGCAGCATTTGCTTGTGAGTGGCTCATCAGTAGATGAGGAGGAAGATGATGCGGTAGTGTCAGTGCGGGTCTTGCCTCAGAAAGGGAGAGGGCGGTCGCACAAGTCCGCTGAGATTAGTCCGCCAGCCATGGTCAGTGGTGGCAGCGGAAACACCGCTACTAGGTTATAGCCATCAAAGAGGTCCAGGACCTGTGAAGCCTGGGCCTTTTTCGATCAAGTCTCAAATTCGCCGAGCGACATCATATGCCGGATTTGCTGTCAACACGTCAGTAGAGGGAAGACACTAAAGTATTTAACCAGCACTAACATGAATAGGCACATGCAGCTAAAGCATGAATTGAAGTGGAGGAATCACCGGGAGAAAAAAGGCCACACAGGTCCTGGGCTTCCAACCCCTGTGACACCCTCTGTATCCTCCTCCTCCTCCTCCACTTCTAAGACCAAGCGTTCCTCTGCTGCCCATGTCCCGGAGCGGCATGAGCAAGCACCTGCCCCATGGCTGAATGTCGGCATTGCCAGGCTCTTGGCCTTATAAATGTTGCCTTTCCGACTGGTGGACAGAGATGGGTTCCGCCATGTCATGGCCTTGGCCTGCCCATTATACCAGATGCCTTGTAGGCATTTCTTTTCCTGAAAAACCATCCCTGCCATGGCCAGCCACGTGTCAGAAAAAATCTCCTGAGCGTTGGCTGCATCTGTGTCTAGCAGAAGTCCATCTGACCACAGATACATGGACTAGTAAGCACGATCAAGGATGCTACATTTCTGTGACAGCTCACTGGGTGAGTTGGGTGGATGTGTCTGGTGATGATAGTGGGTCTCATGCTCGCCGCACACTCTTCCACACTGCAGGGATAGTGCAGGTTTCCGATACCCAAGCTCCATGGGTAGCATCAAGTGCCAAGAGAAACCAGGCTGTGTTGAAATTAATGTGTCTTGGAGAGCGGTCAACACACAAGTCAAGAGCTGTGGATGGCTCTGCACAATGTGCCCAAGCTGTGGCTGGGTGATAAGAAGCTGGCGCCAGGCAAGGTGGTGTGCGCTAATGGGAGAAATCTCCTTGCTGCCCTTAAGATCAGTAGACTTGTGCACACCCCTTGCCTGGAACACATCATGAACCTGGTCATGCAGAAATCTCTAAAGCGCTAACTGGGTCTTGACTGCCTGCTGAGGAAGGCTCGAGGTCTGAGCTCAGACTTCTGGCATTCGCACCCTGCTCCAGCACGACTGGCTACATTGCAGCGCCATCTTGGCCCCCCCGTTAACCGTCTCATTGTTGGCGTGGCCACACGCTACCATTACACTTTGCACATGCTCCAGCGATTGTGGCAGCAGCGTAATGCCATTATGCAGTATAAAGTGGCGCATGGCCTGACAAACAGTGGTGCGGACCTCGGGGTGTTGAGCTATAGAGAGTGGAGGCAGGTGAAAGAGCTCTGCACCGTCCTTGCCAGTTTTGAAGAAGCTACCAAAATGGTCAGTGAGGACAATGCCATTGTCAGCATGACCATTGTGGTGATATTAGTTCTGGAACAGCAGGTTCCAGCAGTGACGGAGGAGGAGGCAGACAGAGATGTGGTCACAGAGCCTTACTCGTTGTCGGATCTAGAAGGCCCGACAGTTTCCTAACTTTATAGGTCTTCGTTAGGCGGTGGTTTGGGGTTCAGGGCTGGTGTAGGGCAGCGCTTCAGCTCTCAGAGTACAGCGTATGAGGCTAGCCAGGGCTGTGTTGATGCTGAGGATGAGGAAGCAAAAGAGGAGGATAAGGCATGGCTGGACACTGACGGTACCGATGTCCCTGCGTTGGAAAGAGGTTGGCACAGATTTGAGGTGGAGGAGGAAGACGAGGAAGATCTGTGATCTGTTTAGTGCCTCTTGACCCGAGGCTTGGGAAATCCTGGCTGAATCTCTCACATGAGTGCCCCATTTTCTGCAACATGATCCAGGTATCAAGGCAATTAAAAATGAACAGCAGTTACTGGGTGGCCACCCTCCTTGATCCACCTTTCAAAGCGAAAGTCAGCACTTTCCTTCTACCCACACAAATTGACAGTTGAATGCAGGAATTTGAAACCGTGCTCATTGATCAACTCAAGACATCTGTTGTGTCTGCTTCACATTGTATGACACGGTGGAACAACGTCAGCAATGTGACAATAGTAGAGTGTCAAATAGCTGTAGTAGCAGCAGCAGCAGCAGCAGGCAGTGTGGTAGAAGCCTAATGGGTGAACTCTGGCAATCGTTATTTACCACCTCACCAACGCATGTAATGCAGGGCACAAATACAACACACAGAGACCGCCTTAAGACCATGGTCCACGACTATCTGCATCTCAACACCGATGTTTTTGGATATTTTCCCAAACCCAATTGACTTCTGGGTGTCCAAAATGGATGAATGGCCCTAGCTTGCTCGGCATGCCATTGAAGTGTTATCCTGCCCAGAAGCCAGTGTCATATCTGAGTGGACCTTCAGCACAGCTGGCGGAGGGATAACTGTCAAACGTTTCTGGCTATCCCCTGACAATGTGGATCGTTTGACTTTTATCAAAATGAATCAAGCGTGAATCTCTGATGTTTTTGTTGCCCCAGTTGCCGAGGTCACCGAATAGTAGCAGGTCTACTTCACAATGTGAACTACACATTCCTCTTCAATAAGAAATGGTCCTATTGAAAAATATTTTTTCAAAATGCTCATTTCTTATTGCTTATTGTATTCCGAGTATCCATAAGGTCATTTTCCTGGTTTTGTGGTCAGGAGACTGTAAAAGAAACCAATAGTAAAGGTTTTGTTGAAAAAAACTTATTCCAATTACTCATTTCTTCTTGAATATTTTTAGCAGTGTCAATGGTTTTGGGGTCATGCTGCTGTTAAGAGACAGCAATAGTTCCTATTCCAAAAAATGTTGTTTCAAACAGTCATTTCTTCTTCAAAATTTTAAAGGGTGTCCGAAAGGTCATTTTTGCAGCTTTTGGGGTCATGCTGCTGTGAAAAACAGCTATAATCCAGGCCCTATTCCAAAAACAGTTTATTAAAAAACTCTTTCTAACTTTGCTAATTTTATAGAGTGTTGAAAAGGTCATTGCTGCTGCTTTTGGGGTAATGCAGCTGGAAAAGACAGCGATTTTCAATGTTCTATTCAAATAAATCTTGTTTCAAATATTCATTTCTTCCTGCTAATATTATTCTCAGTGTCCATAAGAACATTTCTGCTAATTTTGGGGTCAGGCTACTGTGAAAGGGGTGCGTGGGGTGCCAATAGAGCAGTACTCATGTCAGGGGCCCTAATCAAACAGGGGTCCTGTGATAGGGTAAAAATAGGAACTAGTAATGGGTTTAGTTGCATGGGGCCCTGAAATGGTTGATAGATGACTGACGGCAGCCCTGTCTACCACCGCACCCACTATAACTACGGCCCTGTCAGCTGAACCTCCGTATTCCCTGTTGGGATGTTCTTGCTGCCATCACATATATGACACACATGTTCTTTTCCCTGGTGCAAAAAGGCATAGGGGGCTCCTGCCAGTTACCATGTTCCATTTCCAATACCGGCGTCTTCTTATGTGTCACCTACACAGTCCTCATCTTTTCAGCTCCTTGCTGCAGTTTTGGAGGAGCAGCCAGTATACCAGACCAGTTTCTTCCATAAGACCCTATTTCACAGACAGTCGATAGAAACATTTTTGTTTATAATCCTAGTTGCCAGTAAGAAATTATAGGGATTTAAGAACTCTGGTGATTTGCTGTCTTTGGAGTACAGTTCTTCAATAAGAGACTGTGAACAATCTTCCAGACTTTTTTAATATTTATATTTTTGAACATGGCTGGTCATCGCTTGGTCGGTTCCCTGTGCGTCTCATTTCTGAAGAGTGGCACCAATCTGTTCTTCAGTGTTAACCATGCATCCAGAGGTTTTAACTCCTCTTCCTCTCAGTCACGGCCAGAAATATGGTCATCATCCTTATCAGTCCAAACTGAAGCAATGACGGGCCAAATGTCACCTAATAAACAGACCCCACTGGATAATCCATATTCTGAAGAGCCCTTTGATGACACAATGCGGTTGTGGTCAGAAGGCATTTCAAAAGATCAAGATGCCCGAGAGGATGAATTTGTCTGCTCTGATGCCCAATCGCTGATGCCCTCAGAGGAGGAGAAGGAAGCAGGTTCCTCTCTTTGGGCTGGACTCGCCATTTTCAAGGTGTGGAAATGACAAACACAAGCAGTAAAAGGTGTGGAAACCGATATATGTTCTCCAGACCCTTCCTTAACATGAAGTTATGCCTTTGTCAACATACATGCGCATCTACAAGAAGGGTGACATTGTGTACATTAAGGGTATTGGCACCATACAAAAAGGCATGCTACCTAAATGCTATCATGGCAAGACTGGTAGGATCAACAATGTTAAAAAGCATGCTCTGCATCTAATAGTGAACAAGCAGATCAATGGTAAAACCTGGCCAAAAGAATCAATGTCGATGTGGAGCACATTCGCCACTCCAAGAGCAGAGAGAGTTTCCTCCAGCGTGTCAAGGAAAACAAGAGGAAGAAAAAGGAAGCCAAGGAGAAGGGCACCTGGGTGGAACTGGAGCGTCAGCCAGCATTGCCAAGTGAAGCTCACTTCGTCCCAACTTGTGGAAAGGAACCTGAACTCCTTGAGCCCATTCCCAATGATTTTATGTGACAATATCCTTTGCAAAATATTCATGGTTGCTTAATCATAAGGATGTAATGGTGCTACCTACCTATTTTCATATGGAGGGGCAAGCGCTTCCGTATAGGCAGAAATTTCTCAAGTGCTACCCACGTCTTGACTGTCTTCTGAGGAAGGCTCGAGGGCTTAGCTCACACTTCCGGCATTCGCACACTGTTTCGGCCCGACTGTCAGCGTTGCTGTATCATCTGGACCTCCCCGTCAACCGTCTGAATTTCTTAGTGCAAATTTTATTGGGGGTGTCCATGAGGGCATTTTGGCTGGTTTTAGGGTCATGCTGCTTTAAAAGAAAGCGATAGTCAAAGTCCTATTCAGAAAAATCTTATTTGAAATAGTCATTTCTTCCTGCAAATTTTATTCTGGTGGTCAGTAAGGCCATTTTTGCTGGTTTTCTGGTCATGCCACTGTAAAAGACATCAATAGTAAAGGTTGTATTGAAAAAAAGCTTATTTCACATACTCATTTCAAATTTCACATGCCTCAAGGCAATAAAATTGAACGGCAGTTACTGGGTGGCTACCCTCCTTGATCCACTTTCCAAATCAAAAGTCAGCAATTTTCTTCCACCCACTCAATTTGACAGTAGTATGCAGAAATTTCAGACAGGGCTCATTGACCAACTGGAGACATCTATTGCTTCTTCTTCACGTTCTTATGTCACGGTGGAACAACGTCAGCAACGTGATAGCAGTAAAATGGCAAGTAGCCGTAGCAGCAGCAGCATTGGAAAAAATCTTGTTTGAAATAGTCAATTTCTTATTGCAAATTTTTATTCTGAGGGTCCATAAGGGCATCGTTGCTGATTTTGGGGTCAGGCTACATTAAAAAGGATGCCAGGGGTGCCAATAAGGCAGTATTCCTGTCAGGTGCCCTAATCAAAAAGGGGCCCTGTGATATGATAAAAATAGGAAGAAGTAATGGTTGGGGGCCCCATTTGATTTAGCTGCATGTGGCCATGAAACTGTTAAAAGACCACCGCACCCACTCTAAGTATGGCCCTGCCAGCTGAACCTCCGTTTTCCCCATTGGGATGTTCTTGCTGCCACCACATATATGACATGTTCTTGGTCCCTAGTGCAAAAAGTTATAGGGGTCTCCTGCCAGTTACCATGTGCCATTTCCAATGCCGATGTCTTCTTATGTGTCAAAGGGGCCCTGTAGCAGCTGCTACCGCTGTACCTGCTGTGGCTACGCCGTCATCTTTTCGGTTAGCCATTGAAAGGAATGAATTATTTTAGCCTGTGAATTTTTTTCTGTGACTCTTAGAGCCTAATTGTGTTGACTAATATGTACCACGTATTCATTTTACTGTTGTGGATGGTAATTCCAGCTTCTCTGTACTGATATATCTATGCTGTAACTGCACATTCCACTTTCTGACTCTTTTCAAAATATTTCTTTAATATGCAAAATTTAAAACACTTTCAGTTCAATTGCAACATTGTTTCCAAATCTTAAATGTATCAATAGTAGACCTGGATTCCAAAGCTCAGTCTCAGTCAAGCTTGAGAAAGGGGGCGTGTCTTCCCCCGAAATGTGGCGAGATGGACACAATGAATATGGCAGCTAACAGAATGGCTACTCTGCAATAAGAAGCCTAGCAGCACCACAATATAGGCGGTAACGCCGGGACTTGAAACTCAGAGACTGAGCTTTGGATTCCAGGTTTACTATTGATACGTTTAAGATTTGGAAACAATGCTGCAATTGAACTGAATGTGTTTTAAATTTTTCATATTAAAGACATATTTTGAAAATATATGTTATGTATATATGTTATGTTAATATATATTATCTCTTCAACCTATCAATAACCTCTGGCATCTTCCCTTCTGCCTTTAAACATGCTACTATCACTCCAATCCTAAAAAAAAACAACCTTGGCCCCCTTTCTTATCTGTCCAACTATTCGCCCCAATCTCACTGCCCCCTTTTGCTTCCAAACTCCTCGACCCAGCACGTCTATCTCAGCTGTCCTCCCACCTCTCCTCCAACTCTCTTCTTGACCACTACAATCTGGTTTTGGGACCCCACCATTTCTACCGAAACTGCCCAAAAACAAAGTCACTAATGATTAGTAACTGCTAAAGCCTCATGCCATTTACTCTGTGCTCCTCCTCTTGGACCTTTTCCTTTTGGCCTTTGAAAACTGTCGACCATTCCCTCCTGCTCCCAAATCCTCTCCTCCCTCGGCATCACGGACTTGGCTCTTTCCTGGGATCTCCTCGTACCTCACTGATCGGACTTTCAGCGTCTCTCATTCTTGCACCACCTCCTCCCCGGCCACTCTCTGTTTGGTGTCCCCCAAGGGTCAGTCCTGGGTCCACTACTCTTCTCTATCTTCACCCTTGGCCTCGGTCAGCTCATAGCCTCACATGGCTTTCATTACCACCTGTATGCTGATGATACCAACTCTACATCTCTGGCCCAGATGTCACTTCTCTACTCTCCCCGGGTTCCCTGACTGTCTGTCCTCCATTTCCTCCTTCTTCTATCACGTCTCCTAAAACTAAATGTGGAGGAAAACAGAATCATTCATCTTTCCACCATCCAAACTCTACCCTGCCCTGATCTCTCTATTACCCGTCAACGGCTCTACACTTTCACCGGTCCCACAGTCGCTGTCTTGGGGTATCCTAGACTCTGCTTTATCTTTCAAACCGCACATCCAAAAACCCTTTACCTCTGCCTGCCCCCTCCACCTGAAAAACATCTCTCGCATCCCCTCCATTCCTCGGCTATGACACTACAAAATTTCTGGTCCATGCCATTGTCATTCCGCCTAGACTACTGCAACATCCTTCTCAGTGGCCTCCCCGCTAGCACCCTCGCTCCCTCCAATCCATCCTTAACTCTGCTGCCTGTTTTTATCCCTCCTTCCTCGCTACTCCCCTGCCTCTCCCCTCTGCCAATCCCTTCATGGCTTCCCTTGCCCCGCGAATTCATTTCAAGCTACTAACCATGAACTACAAGGCTCTCCATGACCTCTCCCCTCCATACTATCTCTGCCCTAATTTCCAAATTCTTCCCCCACGCACTCTCCCCTCCTCCCCAGGACCTTTCCTCTGCTTTTCCCCTTATCAGTCCTCACACAACCGTCTCCAGACTTCTCCGTGCTTCACCCCCCCACACTCTGGAACTCACTGACCCCAAAAATCAGACTCCCCCTCCACTTTACCAGCTTCAAAGCAACCTGAAAACCCATTTCTTCAGGCTTGCCTTAACCTTCCCAAATTGTCACTACTTCCCCCATAGAATGTTGCCCCTCCCTCTGTTTTTTTTCCCCCCTCCTTGTAGATGTAAGCCCTTAGGGTGGGTCCTCTTCCCTCTGTGTGCCAATTTCATTACCCCCGTTTTATTGTACTCTTTGAATTTGTTGTATGTAACCCCCCCGAAAAGACGGCCCTGGAAAACAATGGCGCTTTAAAATAAATAAAAAATAATAATAAAGATTCCAAAGTGGAATGTGAAATTTCGGCATAGAAAACCCGTACAAAGTTGGTTTCACGATTGGGGGTTGCTTGTGCCCCTAATTAAAACTGGAAGGAGGTGTTTATTAAAATATTTGTCTGGTTAATTCCCCTTCTCGTCCGTTTGGGTTAACAATGAAACATGATCATCCTTTCCTTTTCTTTAAGGGGAAATTTTGGGTATTGATCGCAGTCGTAATCGGGTGCGTATTTTTTAAAAACGGCAACGCTGAGTTTTCCTATTTTTCTGATCGCTCATCCACGCCTCCAATCAGTGCAGAAAATAGAGAATTGTCCAAAACTGTCACCATTGAGGGAGTAAGGATCTAATTGGCTGCTAAAATCACATGAACCTGTTCTATGTATTACACTGTATTTCCTGTTGAGCGATATTTCCAGTTCAATCTCTGTACTGAACACACTGCTCTCTGTGTCTGCATGTTTGAATGCATGCAGGCACCCCATTTCTCAGCGATTTTAGACAGGAAAAGCTGCTAATTAGATTAGTTAGGGGGAGCGAGGACAACAAGCTTAGGGAATTATACACAGCAATAGTTAGGGTGTTTTAAATTGCTGGCTGCATCTTTCCCATCTTCAGTCTGAGTGCCCAAAAGTTCATGTCTGCTGCTTTGGGGTTAGCACCGTTGCAAATTATAGGGATCCAAGAACAGTTGTGATTTGCTGTGTTGCTGACAGGGTTTTTACATAATGCCCCGTTCAACAGATGTTCCATAAAAAGTATTCTATTTCTAATCCTATTTGATAGTTGAAAATTATAGGGATTCAAGAACAGTTGTCATTTGCTGTGTTGGTGCCAGGGTTCTTCTTTAAGACACTGTTAACAGATATTCCATAGAAAGAAATCTATTTGTAATACTATTTGCTTACAGCTAATTTTTGCCATTCCCTAATTGTTAACCCCCAAATTCTGTCACACATTCATCACTTCCCGCACTTTGTCACCCCGCAGGCACTTATCTGTATATAGATGTATGGTTGCGATGGCAGGTTCATCCATTTTTTTATGTATACTACACCATATTCAAGTAACATGGCTGGACCATTGTAAACCAAGCACTTCTAACCCTTTGTTTTAAACATACACCCTAATAGATTGTAAGCTCTTGTGAGCAGGACCCTCACACCTCGTGTCTGATTTGTTAGTAGCTTTTTTATAATGTAATGTCTGGTTTGTCTGTGCTTATACCCTCTATATTGAAAAGTGCTGCGGAATATTTTGGGGCGCTATTTTAAATAAAGATTTTTAAATTATTGAAAAAATTTCTATTTTTTAACCCTTTTGCAATTTTAAGGGATTCAAGAACAGTTGTGTTTTGCTGTGTTGGTGTCGGGGTTTTTTCCATAAGACCCCGTTTCAACAGTTATTCCTTTAGAAAGTATTCTATTTTAATCCTATTTAAATAGTTGAAAATTATGGGGATTTAAGAAAAAGTTGTGTTTTTGTTTGTTTTGGTGCCTTGATTTTTTTTTTAATACGCTTTTAAAACAGATTTCCATAAAAAAAAATTTACATTTTTTAATGCTAATTGTTTTGCAGCAAATTTTTGGCATTAAAGGAAAAAATATTTTTTTTTTCCAGTCTTAAAAGCACAGTTCTTCAATAAGAGACCGTTAACAAATGTCCCATTGAAATAAATCTAATTTAAATACTGTTTTTTCCTTGAAAATTTTATTAGGGCCCAAAAAAGGTGATTTTTGCTTTTTTGGGAGGGTCCCGCTATTTGTAGAAGACAATGTTAGAAAAATCTCCTATAGAAAAACCCCTTTTTTCAAAAACGGTTGTTTGCTGCATTTTTCTATAGAAAAAAATTTTCTTTTTTTTAATTTTTGGGGGGTTTAGAGTTCTTGCGAAAAACAGACCATTCCAAATCCCCCATAAAAGAAATGTTTTTAAAAATTTGGGGTTGTTTGCTGAAAATTATTCTGATTGAAAAAAAATTCAATTGTTGAATTTTTTGGGGGGTTTCATTTAAATTGAAATGACACACCATCCCCAAAATTTCCCCTTTATACAAAGAAATGTTTTTCCAAACGGGGTTTGGGTTTTGCTAAAAAATGATGGGGGAGTCCCAGAAGGAAAATTTTTTTGGCATTTGGGGGGGGGAAAATCCCTTTTTAAACAAATAATGTTGTTTTAATTTTTAAAAGTATTAAAAAAACCCATATATTAAAATTTCATCACAAAACCCTGCATTCCAGATGGTGGGGAAAAGAAATTCCCCCCCTTTTTTCCCTTTTAGGAAAAGTTTCTTGGGCCTTTCGGGCCCAAATTAAACCCCCGGGCCCAATTCTTTGAGGGGCAAAAAGGAAAATGAAATTTTTTTGGGCGGCCTGTTTCCTGTATCGGGGGACAGCAGATTGAAAAGACATTTTCCCCCACTTTTCCCCAAATTTAAACCATTTTCCCCCCCAGAAGGGGAACAGATATTTCCTTTGTCTGCCCAGAAGCAGCCCCGTGGTGCCCCCTTGTGGAACTTTTCCAATAGCCCCCCTAAAAACCCTTTCTTTTAAACCCCCTTTTTTTTCCAAATTCCACCCAAATAAGATGAGACAGCCTGGCGGGGTATAAAGGGTTTCGGGCCCCCCTGAAGACGGTGCATAGCTATGGGGTCCTTTTTTTCAAAAGTGATTTTTGTCTTTTTTTCCCCCTTACCCCCCCGGGGATTTGGGAAACATCTTGTAAGTGTGAATTTTTCCATTTTTCTCCCTTTATTTTAAAAAACTGTATTGTGTGTGTGTCATTATTGTTATTATCATATTTTTGTCTATGTAAGCACTGAAATCATTTTTATATTAATAGGTATCAGTAATTCGTTTAACTCTTGTTGTTGCACGAACCCAATTTCTTTGAAGGATTGTTTTTTTTTCTTTGGTAACTACTGAGAGAGCAGTGAGTTGACCTGTGAGCATTTTTTTTACGTGTTTTTAGAAATCTGTTAGGATTCAGAACTCCTTCCGGCTGAGTCCTTTTTTTTTTTGATTATTGACGGAAGGTGGTGGCAGCGGATAATTTCAGGGTGTTGGGACTGTCTTGTGGTACGATTTATGCTTGATTTGCTACCTGAGTGAGAGGTGTGCTCAAGTGGAGATAAATCTAACCCCATTACAGTGTCCCCGGTCACGTGCTGGTGAGCGTGTATGTGACAGTGTGCTATTGTCATACAGCTATATATCCAGGAAATAGAGTTCTCTCTGTTGCTAAATCTTATTCAATGCCAAAAAGTGTAATATTGTATTGCCATAACACTTAAATATACCAGTTGCGTTATTGTGTTCCACATATACAGTAGGGAAAAAAAAGTGTTTAGTCAGTCACCAATTGTGCAAGTTCTCCTGCTTAAAAAGATGAGAGAGGCCTGTAATTGACATCATAGGTCGACCTCCCCTATGAGACACATTGGGCCAGATGTATGAATCCCGATGTGTCGGGGCGCACCTTTCCGCTAGTTTTCCGGCGGAATCTGCGCCTGATTTATGTCGGGGCCGGGGCGCGCTCATACATACAATGTAAAGTCCGCCGCGCCTCGCCTCGTCTGTGTTTTAGGCGCAGTGCGGGTCCGAGGCGCAGTGCGGCGCTGCGCCTAGGATTCGGCGCCGGAGGTAGTGCGGTCATACATGCGGGGAAAAGTCTGCCGCGCCTGGCCTGTGTGTTAGGCGCAGTGCGGGGACTGAGGCGCAGAGCGGGGCTGCGCTTATGATTCGCCGCCGGAGGTAGCGCACTCATACATGCGGGGAAAAGTTCCCTGCACCTCGCCAGTGTGTGTGGGGCACAGTGCGGGGACATGGGCGCAGTGCGGGACTTAGGTGCGGGACTGCGCCGAAAAACAGTTCCGATGTGAGACAGGCTGGAACAGCGAGAAATCATTCCAGATGTCGGTGCGGAGTATGAATCAAAAATCGCCTTTATAAAGGCGTTCAACATTCTCAGGAAAAGAGCTAAAACGTAAAAATAAAAAATACATAAAACAAAATCACTTTCCAATATCCTAATTCAAGAATTAGGATATTGGAAATTGTCGGGAAACACAGTAATTCAAAATCAGAAAGCTATTCTCATTGGTCGGCATAAATCGGCCAATCAGAATAGGAGCGACAGTGAACCATTGAAACCTATGGGGAAGTTTAGACCAATCAGAATCCACGGCGGGATAGTTCAAAATACAGTAAAAATGCTGAAAAATAGCTGATTGGTTAAGCTACCGGGGACTTGGGTAGCTCAGCCAATCAGAATAGGAGCGACAGAGACCCATTCTAGCCCATGGAGAATTATTGACCAATCAGAATAGGAGCGACAAAGACCCATCTAGTCTATGGAGAAGTTTAGACCAATCAGAATCCACGGCAGGATAATTCAAAATACAGTAAAAAGACAGAAAAGAGCTGATTGGCTGAGCTACAGGGGCTTGGCTATTCAGCCAATCAGAGCGCGAGCTACTTCTCCCATTGTAGTCTATGGAGAGATGGGCGCACTGAAATCTGGGACCACCCGTGCGGATAAAAGTATTTAAAAAAATTTTTTTTTAAGTTTCAAACTTATCAGATAAGGCGACCCTTTTCTTTAAAAAAATAAAGCATTAAAAAACCCGAACAACGCGTTGTCCCCGAGCCCCGGCGCTACATAGGGAATTGCAATAGAGAGAATTCCCCGGGAAATACAGTAATTAAAATTTTTAAGCTTTTTCTCATTGGCGGAAAAAGCAGCCAAAATCAAAAAGGGGAGCGTAAAAAGCCCCCTTATATCCTAGGGGAGAAGTTTGGCCCCAATCAAATAGGAGCGACAGTGGCCCCATTCTAACCTATGAAGGGATTAACCATAAATAGGAGCGAAAAAAGGTCCCATTCTGTTATGGAGAAGTTTGACCAATCAGAATCCCGGGGGATAATTCAAAATACAGTAAAAAGACAGAAAAGAGCTGTTTGGCTGAGCTAGCGGGGGCTTGGCCTTTCCCAGCCAAATAGAGCGCGAGCTACTTCTCCCAAATTGTGTCTATGGAGAGTGGGCGCACGAAATCTCGGCCCCCGGGCCGCCCCGGGGGTTAATAAAAAAAAAATTTTTTTATTAAGTTTTAAAAAAAATAAAACAAAACCCCTTCTTTAAAAAACGAAAAAAACAAAAAGGTTTTTTTTTTTTTTTTTTTTTTTTTTTTTTTTTTTTTTTTTTTTTTTTTTTTTTTTTTTTTTTTTTTTCCCCAAACTCGGCACTCAGCGCCGTGCGGCATGAAGTATTAATAAAAAAATCAATTTTTATTAAGTGTCAAACATTATCAGATAAAGAGCTGAAACCCTTCTTTACAAATAAAGCAGTTAAAAACCCGAACAACGCGTTTGTCGCCGAGATCGCGCTACATAGGGAATTGCAATAGACGAGAATCGCCGGAAATACGTAATTCAAATTGTTAAGCGCTTCTCATTGGTCGGCATAAACCAGCCAATTAGAATTAGGAGCGACAATGTCCCATTTTAACCTATGGAGGAGAATTGACCAATCAGAATAGACGACAATGTCCCATTAATCCATGGAGAAAAAATGACCAATCATATTCAAAGGCGGGACAGTTCAAAATACAGTAAAAATGCAGAAACAGCTGATTGGTTGAAGCGGCGGGGGCTCGTACCAGACTTAGCCAATCAGAGCGCGAGCTACTTTCTCATAGAGTTCTATGGGAAAAGAAATTCTGAGCGCGCTCTGTGATTGGCTAAGTTAAAAGAGGCGCCGTTATTTGGACCAATGGAAAGCGAGCGACGCTCTATGGGTTTTCTAATGCAATCTGAAATAAAACTGTACATGGCCGAAATCAAATTATAACACTCCAGAAGTTGTCCCGATTGTGTTATATAAAACGAATGATAATATGGGGGTAACGAAAAAAATATTAAATCAATAAAATCATGTTTATTCCTTTATTTTCGTTGCACCATACTATTGATCCTTGGCTAACGAAAATAAAGAAATAAACATGATTTTATTGATTTAATATTTTTTTTTCGTTCCTATTCTCATTGGTCAATTCTCCTCCATAGGTTATAATGGGACATTGTCGCTCCTATTCTGATTGGCTGGTTTATGCCGACCAATGAGAAGCGCTTAAACAATTTGAATTACTGTATTTCCCGGCGATTCTCTCTATTGCAATTCCCTATGTAGCGCCGGTCTCGGCGACAAACGCGTTGTTCGGGTTTTTAACTGCTTTATTTGTAAAGAAGGGTTCTGCTCTTTATCTGATAATGTTTGACCACTTAATAAAAAATGATTTTTTTATTAATACTTCATGCCGCATGGCGCTGAGCGCCGAGATTTCAGTACGGCCCATCTCTCCATAGACTATAATGGAGAAGTAGCTCGCGCTCTGATTGGCTGGGATAGACAAGCCACCGCTAGCTCAGCCAATCAGCTCTTTTCTGACTTTTTACTGTATTTTGAACTGTCCCGCCTTTGATTTGGATTGGTCCAAACTTCTCCATAGGATATAATGGGTCTTTGTCGCTCCTATTCTGATTGGTCAATTCTCTCCATAGGTTATAATGGGACATTGTCGCTCCTATTCTGATTGGCTGGTTTATGCCGACCAATGAGAATAGCTTAAACAATTTGAATTACTGTATTTCCCAGCAATTCTCTCTATTGCAATTCCCTATGTAGCGCCCGGTCTCGGCGACAAACGCGTTGTTCGGGTTTTTAACTGATTTATTTGTAAAGAAGGGTTCTGCTCTTTATCTGATGATGTTTTACATTTAATAAAAATAATTTTTTTGATTAATTACTCATGCCGCACGGCGCTGAGCGCTGAGATTTCAGTGCGCCCATCTCTCCATAGACTAACAATGGGAGAAGTAGCTCGCGCTCTGATTGGCTGGGGGATAGCCAAGCACCCGCTTGCTCAGCCAATCGGCTCTTTTCTGTCTTTTTACTGTATTTTGAATTATCCCGCCGTGGATATCTGATTGGTCTAAACTTCTCCATAGATAAATGGGTCTTTGTCGCTCCTATTCTGATTGGTCGAGCTAGCCAAGCCCCCGCTAGCTCAGCCAATCAGCTCTTTTCTGTCTTTTTACTGTATTTTGAATTATCCCGCCGTGGATTCTGATTGGTCAATCCTTCCCCATACGTTTTAATGGTTCACTGTCACTCCTATTCTGATTGGCTGGTTAATGACGACCAATGAGAATAGGTTTCAGAATTTGAATTACTGTATTTCCCGGCAATTTCCAATATCATAATTCTTGATATTGCGCCGTTCTAGAGTTTTGGAAAGTGATTTTTTTTTTATTATGTTTATTTTTTACGTTCAGCTCTTTTCTGACACTGTTTTCCGCCTTTATAAAGGCGATTTTTTCAGAATCATCCTCCTGCTGCACGGAGCGGAGCGCCGAGATTTCTGTCGCGATCTTCTATCTGCTTCCTCGCATGTTTAGATCCTGCTTCACTTCGCCTCTGCCGGAGGATTTAGACCAAAAAAAACCTGGTCTGCTTGTCGGAGCTGCCGAGCGCTGCACTGCGCCTCGCTTTGCCGACTCTCCATCGTACATGCCTCGGAGTTTTCGAGTGCGCCGCGCCCCGCCCCGGAACGCCTACCCCGCGCCCACACCGCGCCCACTGCCCACCCCTTCATGCGGGGCGCAGCTGAAAGTGGCGAACGCTGCGCCTAACACTGTACGCCAGAAAACGGGCGAAAAGCCCGTTCATACATGTGGCCCAAAATGAGGAAACAAATCCAGAAAATCACATTGTCTGATCTGGAAAGAATGATGGTGGAAAATAAGTATTAGGTCAATAACAAAAGTTCATCTCAATACTTTGTTCTATCTCCTTTGTTGGCAATGACAGGCGTCAAACGTTTTCTGTAAGTCTTCACAAGGTTGGCACACACTGTTGCTGGTATGTTGGCCCAGTCCTCCATGCAGATCTCCTCTAGAGCAGTGAAGCTTTGGGGCTGTCGCTAGATAACAGGATTTCAGGACAACAGGACTTAGTACATTTAGTGGTAGTACAGGTGGAGGCATTTAATAAAATAAAGATTTGTAGGGCTACAAGGAGTAGGAGTAAAAGGTGTATGCAGTGCACATTAAGAACATACAGGTGTATATTTCAAAATAAATTAAGTCATAAGACTTATAAATCTAGCTGTTGGCTGCAGTAGAATATAATTTGTAGAAACAGCAGGCACAGGAACTACAGATATGTGATGTAGTGTAGTTTAAATGTGTATTTCACATTGTGAAGTAGGTATGCTACAGTTTACTGGTCAGTGAAATTGGCAACCGGGGCAAAAAAAAATGGTCAGAGATCCACGCTTGATTCATTTTGATAAATGCCAAACGATCCACATTGTCCGGGAAAAACGGATACATTTGTCAGTTATCACCCCGCAGCTGTGCTGATTGTGCGTTCCAAGATAACGCTGACTGCTGGGCAGGATAAAACTTCTATAACGTGTCGAGCAAGCTCAGGCCATTCATCCAGTTTGGACACCCAGAAGTCGAATGAGTCCACACTGTGTCCTAAAACATCGATGTTGAGCCGCAGGTAGTCATGGACCATGGTCTTAAGGTGGTCTCTGTGTGTCTGAATGCTGCCCTGCCTTGCAGGCGTTGGTGAGGTGGTAAAAAATGAGTGAAAAATGTCACCCAGTACGCTTCTGCCACACTGTCTGCTGCAGCTATTTGCCATTCTACTGCTGCCTTGTTGTTGACGTTGTTCCACCGTGACATTAGAATGTGAAGACGCAACAGATGTCTCAAGTTGGTCAATGAACACTGTCTCAAATTCCTACATTGTATTCTCAATTTGCGTGGGTGAAAGGAAATTGCTCACTTTTGATTTGTAATGTGGATCAAGGAGGGTGGCAAACCAGTAATCGCTGTTCCTTTTTTTTTTTTTTAAAGAGGGAAATCCAACACCAGGGATTCTTTTTTAATAGATATGAAAATTATACACAAGACAAAAAGGGTTACAGAAACAGTAAAAATGTTAAGACAAATAAAAAATGTCATCCATGTCAGCCAGTATAGGAACACTGGGCATTACCATCCCCATGCCATGTCAGGGAATCTGCTAGTAAAATAGCAGAAGGCACTAGGTCACAAAAAAAGAAAACAATTAACAAAAATGTTTATACATTTAACCGTCTTGTCAGAAAAAAAACTGGGCTCGCACCCCTCTCTTCTGGCTCAGGTACCACCTCATCATCGCAATTCCTAGACGATTGACAACTGCATATAATGGGAATAGCATTCCAAAATACTTAATACAATTAAAAATATTAAAAATCAAAGACGTGGTGGGATTCCCTCCTATTTTAAAAAATGTGTTATCTAGAATTAAACTACTAAAAAACTTGCATTTAACAAAATAGCTGATAAAAAAATTCCTCTGAATTGTACAAGGGAGGTACAGGAACCACTTGTAAAAGACTTGAACAGATGTAGGAAATTCAGATTTAGATTCCTTGTTTCCTCCATCCGATGCTGGGGCCTCATCACTTTTTGTCTCTCCGTTTCCGGAATTCCAGATCTTCCGTAGTTTCTTCTTTTTTAGCTTCTTCAGTCTGTTTACCCTTCACTCTTTCTTTCCCTTTGCCGAAACTTTTTTGTCCTCAGACTTTTCCTTTACTGCTGCCTTTTCCTTTTTTGACTTTGTCTTCGGCTTTTGGTGGAGCTGGTTTAGCTGACAACCGTGCCGACCTTCTCTTGGGCTCATCCTTGGCATCACCAGCATCAGTGACATTGACCTTTCTCTTAGGCATGGCAATTGTTTGTGCTGACAGCGCTACTGGAAAAAATATAAAAAAAACCCTTTGTAGTCTCCAGCAAAGCTGGGTGTCAGCGCTGAAATCCCTTCCCTCCTCCGGAAGATGGAGTCCTCACAAAGAACTAGCTCACTGCTCCGTGTCTGCAAGATATTAATATTCCACACACAAGAGAAATAGTTCAAAACGGATAGGATCCCTCCGCCTCTTTATCTCGCTGTTTATTTTTATTGCCTTGATGCGTGGATCATGTTGCAGGAAATGTAGCATCCAAGCACTCATGTTTGAGATGCTGCCGGGATCTCCCAAGCCTACTCTTCCTCCTACTCCTGTATTCTGTGCCAATCTCTTACCATTGAAGGGTAATCAGTACCAGTGCTGTCCAACCGTGCCTCCTCATCCTTCCCCACTTCCTCATCCTGACCATCACCAAAGTCCTGGTCAGCTTCATGCGCTCTACTCTGTGAGCTGAACTGCCGCCCTGCACCTGCCCTTGAACCACTGCCTAAAGAATAATCATCTCTGTCTATCACCCTAACCAGTCTCTCCGCTCTGCTGATGATCTTCGACTACATGCCCCAGTCATCCGAACCTCCCATACCTGTCTCCAAGATTTTTCACATGCGGCACCAGCTCACGCAGGCGATCAGGAATACTCAGAACCCTCATAGTTTTAAGAGGGCCCTGAGAATCTGGTCAGAATCCCTAATTGCTGAACCTCACTCTCTAGCGCACACTTTTCTGTCACTCCCTACAATTCGGCACTTATCTGTAAATATGTACTGTCTGGTTGGCAGGTTCATCCGAATTCTTTATAAACCACCCCATGTTTATGTTACATGGCTGGACCATTGTAAACCTAGCACTTCTTACCCTTCGTCTCACCCGTACACACTAACAGATTGTAAGCTCTTGCGAGCCGGGCCCTCACACCTTGTGTCTCATCTGTAAGTAGCTTTGCATTGTCCAATGTATGTGTTTTTGTCTTTACCTATAACCACCAAATTATAAAGTGCTGCGGAATATGTTGGCACTATATAAATAAAGGTTATTATTATTAATATTACCTATACAATTGTGAAACAGTCGGGCCTTCTACATCCTCTGGCGAGTAAGGCTCTGTGTCTGCCTCCTCCTCCTCCATCAGTTTTGAGATCAGTTGCCGGAGAGTGAATAAAGCGTGTTCCAGTAAAAATATAACCACAACGGTCATGCTGACAAGGGCATCGCCCCAAATGACCATTTTGGTGGCGTCTTCAAAATTGCCAAGGATGGTGCAGAGATCCTTCACCTGTCTCCACTCTCTGTGGGTCAACACTCCGAGGTCCACACCACTTCTAGTCAGGCCATGCAACATTTCATACTGTATAATGGCATTACGCTTCTGCCACAATCGCTGGAGCATGTGGAGGGTGGAATTCCAGCGTGTTGCAATATGACATATCAGATGGTGGATGGGGATGCCCAGATCACACTGCAAACTCTGCCAGTCATGCCACATCAGTGTGCGAAAACTGGAAGTGTTAGCTAAGACCTCAAGACTTCCTCAACAGCAAATCAAAACCCGGGTAGGGCTTGAGAAATTTCTGCACAACCTGTTTATTGACGTGTGCCAGGCAAGGAATTGCATAAATCTACTTATCTTAAGTGCAGCATGGTGGTTGTTCCCGTTGTCGCACACCACCTTGCCTGGCACCAGGTTCTTAGCTCACAGCCAATGGTCGCTCTCAGTACGCAGAGCCATCCACAGCTAGTTACTTGTGTTTTGACGGTCTCCAATAAAAATTAATTTGAGTATGGCCTGATTTCTCTTGGCACATGATGCTACCACTCGTGGTTGGGATGTGGTCTCTGATCCATCCCAGCAATGTGGAAGGGTGTTGGCCATCACCCATTACCAGAGGCAATATTATCCACCAAACTCACCCAGTGAGTAGTCAGTAAGATGTAACACCCTTGACTGTGCTTTCTAGTCCATGTGTCTGTAATGAGATGGACTTTGGTGGACACAGATGCAGCCAACACGCTGGAGATCTTTTCTGCAAGGTGCATGGCCAGGGCAGGGACAGCTTTTCTGGCATAAAAATACCTGCTCAGCATCTGATATTGGGGGCATGCAAGGGCCATGACATGGCGGAACCCATCTGTGTCCACCAGGCGGAAAGACAACATTTCCAGGGCCAACAGCCTAGCAATGCCAACATACAGGCTTTTAGCTTTGGGATGGTTGGAGTAAAAGCGTTTCTTATACTCCCACACCTGATACACAGAAGGCTGGCTGCTGTATGGCGTCTAATATAATCGAACCAGAACCTCTATGTTCCTCATTAGCATGTTCTTGCCATGATTTTATAAAACCTGATACATATGTGACCCAGCTATATCTTTCTGGCTGTGGTAGGTCTTGCCTTATAACATTTATTTCCACTCTTCTGCTGATGTTTCTTATCTGCCTTCATCTGTTCCTGGGGCCTCTCTACTATATTTAAAGCCACTGGACTAGTTCTAGACGGTATCAATTAGAGATGAGGGAACTTCTCAAAAATTCGGTTCAGCCGATTCGCCAAATTTTTCCCAAAACTTTGTTTCGACCCAAATTATTCATGATGAATTGCATTAAAAAACAGCTATTTCCTGGCTGCAGAGAGCCTGTAGGGTGTTGTAGAACATTGTGCCATGGTCAAATATGCATAGGGAGCGTGGTTTGGTCTTCATACAATGCTGTGTTTAAGTATGACATGCAGATAACAGCCGCTGCTCTTAGAATCGCTTCACACTTCACTTCTCTGGGCAGTTACAGGGACAAAACTGATCAAATAACTGAAGTAGGAATGCAGACGGACAAAGTAATGTCAGCGCCAGCTGGATAGAACCGAGCTGAGGGCCAAGATCCTACTATAGCATCAAAGAGCGCACTCCTTTTACACTGTCATCAGATAATTCCATAGATTATGACAGAACCTGTTCTGTTAAAAGCTGATACATGTAGCGCCCCCCCAAAAAGAGTGGAGAGGGTGTCGGCAGTAATTTTGTGTTGACGTCACTGATCATTTTGTCCTTCCTTTGATCCATCAGTGTCCACTTTCAATCTGTCAATAATTCATCAGTATTGCTGTAGCCAAAAAGAAGCAGAAGTTGATCCAAAACACAGATGACAAGTAAATGGAATATTTTCATGTCTTCTATGTTTTTTATCCACTCCTGCTTTTGGCTACCTAATCATCAGACAATCCTGATGCAAAAAAGGACCATGTCATACTGGCCTTACGGCTTCTCCAAAGACACAATTTGTTGTGTTTGTTCTTTTCATTCCTTCTGACAGATTAAAAGAAGGGGAAAACCAAATATAGTGGAAATGCAAGA
>JAODAL010037828.1:0-39929 GCA_025379985.1 Phyllomedusa bahiana | reverse complement strand
GTGATCAGACCATTTTTTGGGTTCCACTTCTGAGTTTCCATCATTCTAAGAGCGAGAATATTTCCAAAGAAATAGTTAAGTCTGGAATGAGACTGGTGTGGATTAGAGAAAAAAGTTTAAGTCCTTTCTGAAGGGTGCGCAATCCTCCAAAGATCAAACAATCTAAATCCGCGAATAAGCTGTCTGAATCCCTTAGACTGGCTAGACTGGTTCGCGGTGCGGGGGGGACCCTTCATCGACAACTTATCGTAAAGTTTGGAAAAAATTAGGTTAAAATCTCCCCCTACTATAACAGCTGAGGGAGGGAAACGGGATAGTTTGTTTAATAGTCTCTTTAGGAAAGTTAATTGACCAACATTGGGGGCATAGATATTACATAATAAAATAGGGGAACCTCCAATTGTGCCCTCCAAAATCACATAACGGCCACCTGGATCTATGAAGGAATTCGATATCAAAATGGGGCATGTTTTAGAAAGTAATATTGCCACTCCTGCCTTTTTTTTATCCTGGGATGCCACATAGCTAATTGGGTACAGCTGCTTAAGAAAGTTAAAGTTTCCTGTCTTGTTAAAATGTGTCTCTTGGATAAATACCAAGTCAGGTCTATTAGATTTGAGGTCAGCATATAAAAGCTTTCTTTTTAAGTTGGAGTTCAAACCCTTGACATTTAGAGAGTATAACTTAACCATTATGGTCCCATTGGTAGCTAATAATAACTATATCCCACAGTGGTTCTCTTGTTGCCATGAGACGGGTAGTAGGAACAGAAGGAGAGGGAGTGGGAGTCACGAGACAGACAAACAAACCACAGAACAAATAAAGTTGTACTTGTACATCAAGGCCTCTCAAGCCTTGAGGAGGCATTCAACTCCTTAGGAAACCAGAAGTTCAATATCGACAATGGTTCCTTCCGACCTAAGACCGGAAAATAGACTATACAATTAGGGAGAGATCACCTCAGGGGAGCGTAATGTCCAACGAATCAAGTACTGGACTGCAAGTTTCAGTAGACCTAGGAGATCTCGTTGCTTCAAGATGTTGAAGTAGAATTTAGAGAAGCTTAAGTATCTATGGCATCTGGTTTAATAAGGAGTAGGTAAAATATTTCTCAAAATCCCATAGAGTAATACAACACATGTGAGGGGGGGCAATCCTCTTAAAGTAAGAAATTAACATGCATTGAAAAACACAATTTCTTTTAGTCGCCTCAACAGCAGATCATCGATTAATTAACCACTGGATCTAAATTGCGCAACATTAATGAGCATCTGTGGGATATTGGAACAGCAGCATTTTATTTACTCAGTAAATTCATATGTCTGACTTATTATTGTAAAGCATTCTGTGCATTCTGGTTTTGGCCCCAAGATGCCACTGTCACTGGAAACTGTGGCATGCAAATGATAGGGCAAGTGACTAGAGACATGTGACTAGAGACATGTGACTAGAGACATGAAGGTAGCGGCCATTTTAGTTGGGAAGGAGGAAACACAAAGAGAAGGCAGGAGGGCACAGAGGCGGGCTGAAGATTGACTGCTCCCTTCGGGCTCAAAAAGTGTTGAGAACCCCCAGAGAGAGAAGGAGTGTAACTGTGCCATTGAAGCTGTTTGTCAAAGAAAAGACCCACAAAGGAAAGGACCCTCTGCAAAGACTGAGAGGAGCGACTACATCTTGGACAGCGGGAACATCACCTCAGAGCAGCAACTGCCGGCCATCGAAAAGGTATACCCGGGTCAAAGAAAAGCATGCACGCCAACAAAACTAGGACTGTGTGCAGGCCTGTTAGTCTAGTTGGACAGATTGGTTTCAGGCCATAGGTGTGTTTAAACCAACTACGCCCCCCGGGTTCGGGACATTGGATGGGGCTTGTTATAGCGCTGTTAATTTATGCAACCGGTTCGCATGTGAGAGGATCTGTTTTATGTGTATATGTCTGGGGATAGCGGGTAAGAGCTGCTACATTGTAAGCGTCTGTGCCACAACCGCCGCATGCTTTTGAAAATGCACCACACACATTGTTCCTGTCCATTGTATGGTATTAAAAGGTAGCGGGTGTTCGGCCTTTCTGAACCCCATGAGTAGGTAAAACTGATTGTGCATCCAGAGGACACACTCTCGGCAGCGCGCTGTGCGGCACAGGGCCCCCTTTGGGCACTACTTTGTACATGTGTTTGGGGATTTGTTCACAATGCTTTTCTGAAAAGTTCAGTAAACTAGGGGTTGTTGAACTGGTTTTGGATCGTTTCCTTCTCCGAAACTTCGTGTATTCCGGGAATCCTACCTCGGTCCGCTTACACAAAAAAAAATTAAGGGGGAATTTGGTTTGTAAAAAACGCTATTTTTTTTAAAAAGAATAAAACAGGAATAGGTTTAATAACCCATGGAAATTCAATGTTCAAGAACGAGCAATAGCATTAAAATTTAAAAAGCACGAAGGGACGACACGGGACTTAAATTTTCCAATACCCCAAAAATAAAATTTAGAACGTGTAAAAAAAGCATTCTGAACAAGCGTGACCCCCCCCCAAAAATCGCTGTATAAATTAATTCTTTAGTTGAGATTTAACACACAGTTTCCCCTCACAGCACGTGGAACAGGTGAACCCCACGCGCCCCGGGACTTTATAGGGGGACATCACAGAATCCCCCCGGTCTCTGATGCTTCATCCTGCCTGTCATTTAACCTTCCTCTATGTTGGGGGTCGGACCAAAATTTTAGGTTTTAAATGCATACAAACTACTTACATTTTTTATTGACAAATTTTTTGACTTTTTCAGGAATTATTTTTAAACAAAATACAAAAAAAAAAAAACATTTTACTAAATTTAAATGCTCTTATTAAAATTTAATAACTTTGTGTTGTTGGGGTCAATTTGCCCCAGGTCTAATATAAGATAAAAAAACAATAATAAGCCCCCAAAACTGAACTCATAAACACAATAAAAACCAACACCCCACCCAGCTCTACCTCCAAAAGGGGAATTGGGGACTGTCCAGGCAGGGTGGGGGGGCCAAAATCAGCTAAAGTTTGGTTTGCGAGATACATTTCAGTTTAACCCCCATGCAACAAGGGAAAGTTTTAATGCAAGCAAATCTTTTTAAAATCTTGGATATAGTTTAGAGACCACAGCAGAAAAACTTTAAGATAACGGTTTCTGAGGGGGGAAGATGAAGGGGAATAACCGGGAAGACACGACGTTGATCAGTCTGAGAGGGGTTTTTCCCGGTGCAAACTGCTCCCCCCCTGAAAGATTCAAATCCAAAATTGGCGACATTTGGGCTCAGTACCTCCAGAGACAGGGCGGGCAGATCGCAAATGCAAAAAATGCCCCCTTTGGGTCACAAGGTTTTTGCTGTGACAAGAGAAGTGACTCAAACATTTTTTGATCTTTTTAAGCCATTGTCAATAAAAAAAGTATTATTGATGAAAAAACCTTAAAGGAAAAAAAAAGTCCATGGCAACATGTGGAATGACCTTCATGATGATGACCGGGATGCCTTCTTGGTGTTCCCCCTTGCAGTGTACAATCCTCAATGAGGCCACGAAGTCTCTGGGACCATCGCGGAGGAATATTTTCGGGCAACAATTCACTTAAAAAGTTTCAAATGAATCAAGAGTCCTCAGATTTGACAACGGGACACCAGAACAAAATTGACAAACGCCTTCGGGGATTTTTGGGAGAAAGGGGTGCAGCTCCTTCCACAATGTTAAACCCCAGGGCCAGAGGTACAGTCGACGAACTTTTTTCCCCCTTTTCCGGGGAAAAAAGCCCCTTCCGGCAAACATGCCAAGAAGCCGGCAAATACGGCAAAAAAATTTGGGGCACCTGTATGCAAAAACTAGTATGCTGGAATCTACAGATTTACACAGGCAAGTCGCAAGCGGCATCCCTAAAAAAAAAACAAAGAAAACGTGTACCCTCGATATGATACGGGACTGAGGGTCACAACTACTTGTACAATTTTTTCCCAGCTAGACCTTGGACGAACTTTCGGGAGGAAATCACCAGGTGGGCACAGTGAAAAAAAAAAAAAAACCCTGAGCTGCCCGCTGAATTGTTGAGATGAAGGACAGGGCTCCATTTCCCAAAGTTTGTTTTTACAGACACCCCCACTGCTGTTTCTATTGCCCCAAAAAAACGACGGAATAGGGTACTGTGTCCACACTTCACAAAGTGCAACTGTGTCACAGGAAGTGACAAAAAGCCCAGAATCAACCGGGGGCTATAACAAAAAAAAAGTAGGAGTCGAAAACCTGGACAGGACTGCCACCTACACTTGCCAGCGAATGACTAGGAGATGGCCAAGGGGTTTATTTTCCACATCCTTGAGTTCAGCATACAATGTTTTTTTGGGGTTGTGGCCCCCAATTTCCCCAAAGGAGGAAATTCAAAGAAAAAAAAACAAGCGGAATTTTTCTTGGGGAAACTGGGGAAATCCCTTGTAAGGCGTACATGCCCAAAGGGAACGAGTCCCCCAAAACCCAGCCGCGCAGCATTGTCCGACAACTCCAATAAAAATTTTTCCCCCCAATTTAATTTTAAAAGTTAAAAACCTTTTTAAACCCCTTTTAAAAAAAAACCCCCCCTTTTCCCCTTTGAAAATTTTTTTTTTTTTTTAAAAAAACCCCCAAAAAAAAAAATACTTTTTAAAAAAAAATTTTAAAAAAAAAAATAAAATTTTTTTTTTTTTAAAAAAAAAAACATTTTTTTTTTTTTTTTTATTTGTATTAAAGTTCTATAAAAAAAAAAAAATCTGTTTTTTCCTTTTTCATAAGTAGTTTGATATGGGGCAAAATTGAAGGAACACCATAGTTTACTAGGTTAATAATATAAAAATATGTATATATTTTTTTACTTTTAAAAATGTGTTTTTTAAAAACCCCTTTATTTAAAAGCAGGGAAAATAAAAACTTTTTTTAGTTTTTTAAATTTTTCCTTGAGGTTCATTTTACTATTTTTATATTTAAAATTTAAAGGTAGCCTCAAATGAAAGGCCCCGGGGGGGCCACAACAAAAAAAATAAAATCAACCTTTTTATGGGTGAGAAAACCCAACAAGGGAAAAAAGAGGAAGAAACAAATTTGGGTCTAAATAACTTTTTTAGGGGGATCCTAGGGGTGATTTAAGACACGGGTCAAAACCCACCCTTAACTAAGAAAGAGTAACAGAAAGCAACACTAGAGGAAGGGTTTGGGTACACCCCTTTTTTTTCCCCCCAGACTCTTTGCCCCAGTAACCCCCTGTCTCGCAGCCATTTTTTCAATTAAAAACACCTTCTTCCCGCGAACACCCCAAACTTCGATTGTTTGAATCGAAGTTTTCCTGAAAATTTTAATAATTCCACTTCGTGAGAATCGATTCGCCCATCTCTAATAGCTGCCACAGCATCAAGGCGGTTGACAGAGGAAGGAGCTCGCTCTGTCTAACAGTTGTCACCCTGCAACATGATTGTGGGGAACCAATGGTATGAAGCCTTTTAGGTCCTGCCACATACAAAGTCAAAAAGGCTACAGATTTACCATATTTTTGGGACTATAAGTGTCATGGATCACGCCGCGGTCCGTGGGTCTCCTGTTCCCCCCTTTTTCTGGGCCCCCCTGTGGCTCCCTGGCGGGGGGTGACAGCAGCGGGGGCATGTTTTCTGTACCCTCCGTTCCCCCCGCTGCTACGCCCTCACCGGCCCCGCAAAGCGTCCTCTGTGGCTTCCCTGCTGTGTGTGCACTCCCCGGGACGCGCTGACCACCTTTGAAGTTAAAGACCAGTGTTCCTGTTTCCTGCCCATGACCCCATTCTTAAGGAACTTTTCCTCCCCGTGCTCAGGGGGAGTTCGTTTTGGGGTTTTTCTCCCGTGAGCTAGACCTCTGTATGCTGAAGCTTCTGCTGAACTTCTGCATTAACGCTGCACTGCCAAACCCCCTTTTCTGCTGCTGTATATTACTAACTCCATTACCTGCTAACTTTTGCACCCGTCAGCTAATACCTCTGATACCTGGACCTGCCCAGTCGTTTTCACCCGGACTTTTTCATACATTACGCTACACTCGTTTTAAACGTCACCAGTGTCCGCTATCCAGTCCTGCACTTCGGCTACCCACCTCGAGTGTTACCATCTTCACCCGCGGTGGACCTAGAGGATCCGCCATACCAGGAGAAATAATTTTCTGCAGCATCCTACACCACAGGCATTCGTACCGTCAAGTATGGTACATGTTATTAAATAGTAGTGGTTCACATCCATGTAGAGCAGTTGTCACATGGGCAGGGGAGTCCGAGCTGAAGTTTTGCACCCAAGACCCCGGCCTTTACTGCGGCTCCGAAAACCTGGGGGAACAGCATAAAACGTCTAGTCTAAAACCCCTTTGTTTTCCCCAAACAAACCAAACAAGCGCCCCCTTTTATTTTCCGAGTACTATATAAAATGTAAGGGACCTGATTGGGTTTTCAAAGGGAACAAAATGAGTTTTCATGCATGTGGTCCTTGGTGTTTGTTATCCCCTTACCATGACTATTGGGATGGAAGTCTGTACAGGACACCAAAGAAGCAAATAGGTTACCTTTCTTTAACCACCCTGTAGTATTCTTCATATCTGTTTCATGGGGATGAAAAATTATTTTGGGTTTTTTAAAATTTCCCAAAATTTCTAACTCCCCAAGCCCCCATAGCAATGTCTTCTGCAAATTAATTTTGATTTTATTCATTTCAGATCCACAGGATAAATATCTCTCTGGCTGTAGATTTTCAACTTCCAGATATTTCAGCTTTACTACAGCAGGCTTTGATTTTTTAAAAAGTGTGTGTGTTTAGCTTGTCATTGTCTCCTTTAGAAAATGTGTAGCACAGCAAAGAGTTTATGAGGGGCTACACAAGGGGGACACCGCAATTCCTTATTCACATCTTTCTCATATCACAGACTTAACAGTGAATAACATTTTTTTTAGCTTTTTTCTTTATCAGTGTCTTTTATATGCTGTGACATCACTACATTAATGGGTTCTATCACTAAAAGGATTGCAAAAACAAGTCACTTTGTCATATGGGTCCATTAACAGTGTCCTACCTATGCTGAGAGATCCCCTCTTGTATACTGCATCAGCTCCCCCGTTGCTATAATACGACCTTTCAATCTCTCCATAGGTTCCCCGAACGGTTGCTATAGCACAGACCTGGCTTCTACTGCAGCCTAGAACACCATTAACACGCCGCTGAATTCAAAATGAAACCAAGTAAAGAGGACTGAGGTAAGATAATTCAATGTAGTGAGACAACCCCTTTACTTATCTCTGTACAGTGACTTTTTTGTCTATAACTCTTTCACTAAAAAGTTAGTTATAGGCAGTGTCAATCTGGGATGCTTAGGTCCACCAGTGGAATTGATTTTTGGGGTCCATCAGTGGAGTTGATTCTTGGGGCCCACCAGTGGAATTGATTCTTGGGGTCCATCAGTGGAGTTGATTCTTGGGTCCCATCACTGGAGTTAATTCTTGGGGCCCACCAGTGGAATTGATTCTTGGGGCCCACTAGGGGAGTTGATTCTTGGGGCCCACCAGTGGAGTTGATTCTTGGGGCCCACCAGTGGAGTTGATTCTTGGGGTCCACAAGTGGAGTTAATTCTTGGGGCCCAACAGTGGAACTGAGTCTTGGAGCCCATCAATGGAGATGATTACTAGGGCCCATACCATACTAATAATGATTGTACATGATTGCACATACAACACATGACTCTTGCACTCTGCCTCTAACTTTATTGCTTTCTGTCTGAAACATAGCTCGAGTCCTCACATGCCCAGAGGTGCACAATGCTCAAGGGTCCACCTTTCCTGTGGGCCAATACAAATCTAGTGGTATGAAAAGGCTCTCCTATAGGGCACCCACCTCCATCGGGAACATCCACAGCAAATCGGTGGTGTTATGGATATGGCTGCCACTGAGGTCTGGACCTGTGGTAGGGAGGGCCTCGTCCTACAACTAAAGTTTCTGAGAAAGAATAGACCTGGCCAGAATTTCATTTTTGTTGGTCTAAGAACTCATATGTAATCCCACATTGGTAGCAATAAAAACTACAGCGTGCCCCACAAAAAAATCAGCCCTCACACAACTCAATAAAGGTTATTTTCTTACAAGTAGTAAAATATAACAAAACTATATAAAGTGAGTATTGGTGGAAATGTGCTGACCTGCAGAATAAAGATAACAAGTCATTTACACCGATAAACAATGGTGCAATTGCATTATTGGCTGCATGAGGCCCTAAAATTCCTGATAGCGGCCCTGCACTGACATGATCACAGTATACATGATCTCAGTGCTCTTACTTCACTTTGGTCTATACCCATGTCCTGTGACATCATTATTTTAGTGAGAAATCATTGTATATTGTCGATGTATTTGAGATCATTTGTTATCCCTCTCCATTGATATCTGTGTTTGTAATTCCTTTACTTGGAGCAAGTTTCTAAGGTTGCCGAATTGTTCCTCTAATATATAAAAGGATATCAGCATGATAACAAATGTGGGCCCTGTTATGTTAGTTGCTTGGTAAGATCATCATAACAAATGTTTTCAAAAGTTTTGCTTGTCTGAAAATTTGAGATGATTATGATAAACCCATTTGAACTAGGAAGAAATTTAATTTCTGGTAGTCTGTATCACATATACATTTTGAGAAACATGAAATTAATGTTTTACTGATTATGAAGTGTTTAAATGTTATCTGCAGTATTAGTTTCACTGAAACAAACGTGCTTTGCTACTGATTTTCATTTGTACTCAACGTCCGGTGCATCCCCTATTAGTGTCCAGCAGCAGTCTTCTAGCATTGATGGTTCCTTGATGACACTTTTCCATCGTGGTGGTATCTTGGTAAAACCTTTCTCCATGACAGCACCAAGATTTGCAGGGAAGGAGTCCAAATATGAAAGCAGAAAATGAATGCTATGCTTCATTGCTGTGTAAGGTTCAAGAAGCTTGTCAACCAATTGGATGTAGTTTGATGCTTAATAGTTATTATTATTGTTATCATTTATTTTGGAGCGCCCTTGATTCTAGGGCGCTGTACATTTCAGGCGGGTACATAAATAACATTGGTCAAACAATTACAAAGTGACAATAAGTGACTAACAACTGGTACAGAGGGAGAGAGGTCCCTGCTCGTGAGGGCTTACAATCTACAGGGAAGGGGTGAAGAGACAGAAGGTGAGGGGCAGACATGTTTGTGGGGCGGAGTTGCCAAAGAAATATTCAAAAATATCTTTCAATGTTTTCCAAGAAATTTTCTCAGGCCCCACTAGCAACTCTTTGAAGTGCTTGTCATTTGTGATGTACTGGATTTCTGGACCAACAAAAAATGCCTTCCTTAATCTTGGATTGATTATTCTTGGGAAAATTTGTCTCAAATAACGGAAATCTTCTGCTTCTTTGTTTAATGCTTTCACAAATATTTTCATCAGCTCAATTTTATGTGACATGAAGGCAGAAATATTATTGTTGGGTCCAAACATTTGCAACATTTTTTTTGCCCAGGAGTCAAATGGTTACGGATTGGCCACTTCATGTTACTATAATTTGACTGCTTAGCACGGTTTTGTCATTTGCAAGTGAAACAGCAGTCCTTGGTATATCTGAGTTGCAACCCAAGCAGCAGTGCCACTTCTTTTAGCTGTACTTGATGTAGTTGCTGTATTTGATGTGTTTCAACAACAGTTCCACGTTCTTATCTGTTTCTTTCATATACGCAGCATCGCTGACAGGTATTGAAGGATGAACGTTACCATTGTGTAATAAGACAGCCTTAAAGTTTAACACTAATGAGTCAATAAAGAAATGTCAGTGTTTTGGCTCACAACCTAAAAGCTCACAACCCAAAACTGTGAACAGTCTATCAATGTTGGTGCAGAAGCACAGGTTGTCAGCCTGTTCATAAAAGGAGGTAAGTCATCTTGGCGGCTTCGAAAAACAGAAAGTTTTGTACCAGGTAAAAGCAAATGCCATCCTTGAAGTCTTGTAACTCTGCACTTGCATTTGACAACTGTAAGTCCCAGACCAGGTCTGTATTATAAGAGGAGGCTCACAAGACATACATGGCTTAAAGTCTGAACCAGCGTTGTTCACCATCTCTGACCCATGGACTGCAACATCTTCATTAGCTGCCTCCTCTAAGCTGCATGTCTCTGGTGGCTTTCGTACTGGAAGAGTCTCATAATTTGGCACTGGTCTCATAGCTCATAAGGCAGATAGAGATATTGAATGGATTTCTTATTTTTAGCAGAGAAACCAGAGATATTGGTTAGACAGAAGTAACAATCAGTCACATGATCATCCTGTTCCTGCAATATCATTGGGACAGAAAACGGCATTAACTTGCGAGAACCTCTCAGCCAACAGCACATCTTGCACAACAGATGTGAGGACCCCACAATTTGTCTTGATCACCAATCTTGCATCCAAAGTACGGCTCAAAGGTTTTCATGATGAGATCTGTAATAGAGTGTCATTGAGGCTTAAGAGTGTACTCTCGCCTTAGATTTTAAATAACTTGCAGAGTATTTGAATGCAGATTTTACAGCCTCTGCATGCAGAGTCCAGACATGTCTAGGTGTGCCTAGTTTGTAACAATTCCACTGAAATTTTAATGAAATGCAAGAAATTAATGCCTTTGCTCATCACCTATAAATAACATACAAACGTGAATATGATGGACAATACATGGACAAACTGAAAATATGAAAAAAATGGTCAAACAAAAGATTTCAGAAAAACAGTACATGACAGGAAAAAATTCAAGATGCTTTTTGTGATCAGCAGCTCAAATTACAAAAGATACACCAAAAATGTTCAGGAAGGAAAATCTTCATTGTTTAGTGTAATTTGGTTCACTATGATTTCACTTGAAGTACTTTATGTGTTAAAGTGAAACTATTCTGTCTGACACAGTCAGTCAGAAGTCAGTCCAAGAGTTTACCTTAAATCCATATAGAAATGTATCATTTACCTTGTTCTTTTTGAACAAAAAGGACATATCATCAACATGGGTCCTTGTACACAAGAAGAGACATTTGTAGAAACAAGCATCAACTGATGATATGGTGATGATCACATGTCATTGAATCATTTTCGACTAGCAATTTCGAAAAACAATTGTGGATAGTTGTTTTGAACTGTGATCGGTTTTCAGGTAATCCACTAACTGCAGAGAATTTGGCCTCTGTATCATTTCTATTGTGTTAACCCAACTCATTGCTGGTCTTCCTCTTTTTCATTGACCTTCTGCCTTCAAATATTCAAAATGCATTGGTATACATTTAACATCAATCAAGTGTTGTTAAGACATTTCCATCGCTTTTCAGATCACTTGTCTTTCCTCCTTTCTTGCTGTTTTATCCAATAATAATTGATAGATGCATGTTTAAAAGTGAGAATATAACCCCAACCAACGATAATTTTATGGTCATCATAAGAGGCCATTGACATGGCACAGAGAAAATACCGGTCAAATTATCCGACCGGCATTTGCTCTGTTTTGGGGCCGTTTACAAAGCCACAGGAGGACAGCTTTTCTCCACGGTTTGCAGAGAAAAGTCCTTCCCCTTCGCATTGATGGGTTCATGTTCCGCCCGAAAACTGGGTGTAAGAGTGAACATGTTCAATGTTTTTTGGACCGCCCGCGGTCTAAAAAGCCACCTGGTGGAAAATCCGTGCAGTGAGGAACGCTGCATGGATTTTCCATAGAGGTCCGTGATACAGATTGACAGCCGGTTTACAGACAGCTTTCAAAACTGAAAACTGTCTGTAAAATGGCTGAAAAACCTGCTGTGGAGACATGCCCTAAAATGTACCATCAACAATAAACAAGCAAATTCTTGCTGAAATCACTGTACATGTTTAAAAAGAATTCTTCAAGCCAACTTAAGAGAAGAAGGAGAACGCAGCGTTTGCACATTTCTCATTCAAGTATATGGGAGTGCTGAATATACCTGAGAACACTTGCTCTGCAATGTTACAAACTCCTACAGATAAAAGGGGGGAACCGCGAAAGCTCGGCTATCTTTCTATTCTCTGAGGCCGGCTCTTAGTGAGCTAGAAGCAGGCCTCAGAAGTGATTTTACCAAATTATAAAACCTCTTTAAGTGAACCATTACTGTGTCCACTGGGTCCACTGAAAAATCGGAAGGACAGGAGGACAAATCTCATAATGTGAAAGTTGTGTACCTTGACTCTAGGTCATTCTCAGTGTTCAGCACATGGCAGTCATCATCATGTAGCCCAGGGCTAAGCCATTTGTTTTGCAAGCTGTGGAAAGATAACTATAAGAGCTGGATTCAGATTTCCATGACACACATGTGGATAAATTTTACACCCTTCTAAATAAGAGTTTCATATATTTTTTTCTAAATTTACCGTTTTCTGACAACAACAGATAATATACATAAAACCTCATGAAAGATAAATCAAACCCATGAGATAAATCACAGCAGAAAATGTCTTCTTTCTTCTTTTTCTTGCTCTCACAATATCAGTCAATTATTATAGTAGAGTATCTGTGTCATTAGTCCAACGAGGCCTTGCAATTCCATTAAGCAATACCTGCTTATGTAATGAGCTTTTTCTAGTAAGGCATTACATATTAATATTATACCGTGTAAGCATCACTGTGCAATTCAATAGAGGCAAACAGTTCCATTTTAAAGGCTCTGACATCCTTATTGTTTCTTCCATACTCCATATATTTCACAAAGAGAATGCATTTAAAATGGAATGAAGACCAGAACGTAGAATGTAATGAAAACGAATAGTTCTAAAGACTGAACCTGCCTCCCTCACAAGACTTACAGAAATATGTAATGATTTCTCAGAAAGATACAAGCAGCTCACATCCCCGACATGAACATATTTACATCCTCTTTTATATTATTGTACAAAGCAGTATTGATTGTGGTGGGACACAGTTTTTGAAGATTTTTAGTATAAAAGCTAGGAAACATTAACATGAAGAACGCCCTTTAGCAAAATACAAGAGCTATTTATGGAAGACTGTATCCTGTCTATGTACTGTTGGCACCAGCAATCATAACGATAGCCAGCATATGAGTATTCTCATAGCCTGAAAGTGCAATGGATTGAGAGAGTACTTGAAACTTAAAGCAGCAAATAACTGGTGCCTTAAGGCTCATCAAAAAAGTAACCCTTAGAAGGAACATACATTTGTATGTTCATTTAATCTCAAGTCTTTTTACATTGTTATCCAAAAATTATACGAGAACCATCAGAACAATAGCAGATGTACATACAATATGGATACTACTACAAAATCATTCACTACAATGTCTATAATAAACATATGATGCATAGAAGGAACTCTGCAACACTCACTGGTTCAAATAATGTCTTCTTTATTGAACTGGAACATCTAAAAATGGAGGCCGCAAACGAGCCATCGGCCATTTTGCACCAAGTTGCTCTTCATGACGGTCTTGATTTTTTAGATGTCACCGTTACAATAAAAACATGTTATTTGAACTGGTGAGTACCACGGAGTTCTTTCTACACATCATATGTATTGAAATCTACAAACTTTATATCTGTTGAGCACCCAGGATTAAACGTATCACACGTCGCTTAATTGCTTCTTCTACTATGTTCTTCTTAACTACTGCTTTCTATATACTGGGTGCGATGCTGTCATTTTTACCTATAATTCATTTTTGGCTAGAATTCTCTCACAGCTCCCCTAGGTACAAGTGTCTAGTACATAACAAAAAATCAGTCCCTGTTTACAAATATATTGGTTTTTAATCTAGGTTAAAACTGAGTTAAATAAAGTTTGTTAAGCTTATCAATTGATCACATTTTTTTTTACATAATTTTCTCCATTAGTGAGCAAGAAACTGTTTCAGACAAATATAGCTAAATTGTTGACAGATTTGGCTCTATATTGGTTTAATAATTGTTTTCAGTGTCAAATGGCATGAATTAAAGAGAAATTACAGTGCAGATTGGCATTCAAGATTCTGTCTTGCTGTTCTATTAACTTTGGGTTTTATACTGGACCTCTATGACCCAGTGTTGTCACCTTCTATAATAGAGAGTGCTAATAGCGAATATTAAAATTTACAGGTTTTCTCTAGACTACAGCCATGTAGTATTGGGTGAAAATAAACATATAACATGATATTTAGAAGCAAGCTTTCTGGTCTCCACAGCTATGGTTTTGTGATGTTGTTGGCTATATGATTAGAATATCAAAAATAAAATTCAGAAAATTACATTGCATAAATTATATAAATTTATTTTCATTTTTTAGTGAGAAAAAAGTATTTGATCCCTCTGGCAGACAAGACTTAATACTTAGTGGCAAAACCCTTGTTGGCAAGCCCAGCAGTCAGATGTTTTTGTAGTTGATGATAAGGTTTGCGAACATGTCCAAAGGAATTTTGGTCCACTCCTCTTTGCCAGATCATCTCTAAATCAATAAGATTTGTGAGCTGTCGCTTGCAACTCAGAGCATGTCAACTCCCTCCATAAGTTTTTTCTATGGATTAAGGTCTGAGACTGGCTAGGCCACTCCATGATCTTATTGGCTTCTTCTGATGCCACACCTTATGTTTGCCCTTGGCTGTCTGTATTTGGTAATTGTCTTGCATTGATGCAGTGAAGTAGTCCTGTGCCCTTAGCAGAGAAACACCCCCAAAACATGTTTCCACCTTCATGCTTGACAGCGGGGATGGTGTTCTTTGGGTCATAGGCAGCATATTCCTTCCTCCAAACACGGCGATTCGAGTTAATTGCCAAGAGCTCAATTTTTTGTCCTCATCTGAAACCTCAGCACCTTCTCCAAATCACTCACAGAAATCATCCAGGTGTTCACTGGAAACTTCAGAATGGGCCTGCACATGTGGCCTTCTTGAGCAGGGGGACCCTTGCTGGGCACAGCAAATTTTAAATATTACAGCATAATATGTTGTAAATGATTTTCTTGGTGACTGTGGTCCCAGCTGCCTTGAGATCATTAACAAGTTCCCCTGTGTAGTTGCAGGCTGATCTCTCACCTTTCTCATGATCAAGGATACCCTACAAGGTGACATTTTTGCATGGTGCCCCAGATTCAATGTCGATTGGACAGACATTTTTGTATTTCTCTTCCATTTTCTACTATTGCAACCAACAGTTGTCTCCTGCTCACCACATCTTACCTTATGGTTTTATAGCCCTTCCACCTTTCGTACAGGTCTTGAATCTTGTCCCAGAACCATCTTTAGAAAGCTCGTTGGTCTTGCCCATGTTGTAGAGGTTAGAGTCTGACTGATTAACTGAGTCTGTGGACAGGAGTCTTTTATAAAGGCGACTATTTAATATAGCTGTTTTTAATGCAGGTAACAAGTTGATTAGGAGTGTCTAATTGGTCTGAGGATCCAGAACTCTTAATGGTTGGGTTGGGGAATCAATATTAATTTCTCTCAGAAAAATGCAAATAAATTTATATAATTTATACAATGTGATTTCCTAGATTTTACAACCACCTAAATGTTTTTGCTCCCTACACTGGTGGTTGCAACATGTACAGACATAACAGACATACCATATATGTGGTTGAGTCAACAACCAACATAAACTACAAAACTTAGTCTTCTTACTATTTTGTAGGTTACATGTAAGGGGATGTGTTTATCATTTAATTGGCTCACACTTTTTAATAGTTGTTCCAGAAAAAATGTTTAGGTTTTTTTTCCTAGGGGAGGAGGATATCCATAGCACTCATCCCTCTCTTAATAAATAAGCTGTTTTCCAAAACGGGCCTGAATCTTGTCACACAGTAAAGGGTCTTCTGTTTATGTGTATAGTACATGACAGCAGGGGTATAGCTGTAGGTTGGTCTATGGAAAAATAGCCCTTCTCCAGTACCAGTTCCATGCTTTTTGGAGGAGACCATAGCCCCTTGATCTCTGTTGACTGTCTGTCTGCCGAAGTGGCCGAAGGTGCATAGATGTGACTTATGGGTAAGTGAAATTAAACAATTTTATTGCTTGTTCATCTTGTCATACTATTGCAGGAGGCAGGCAACTTTTCCATCAGCCACTCTGAATAAGAATTGGAGAGTTAACAGAGGCATATGGGTCTCTCTACCAAAAAGGAGCATACCAGTATTATATGGTGGATTTGTAGTATAAGATGGCCCTCCAAATTACAATTTTGTTTACAAGAAGTTTCCGTTGACAACTTTCACTGCTTTTAAGAATTATTGTATTTGCTAACAAAAGTCCAATAAACAAAATATATATTCAAATAGGATGTCAACGTCAAGCCAAAGGGAAAGGATACTGGAATTAGAACCTCCCAATAAATGTCTCTGTTATTAATCCACTATCAGACCTCTTAACCTCCGAGTCAACCCATCCACCTGACGAATGACTAGTTTAATAAGCTGCAACATAAATAATAAACAACTACTTAGACATTGGTTTGCAAACTGCAGGCTATATAAATGAAATATACATTGTTTATGAAATCCAATTATTAGTGCAATGCTGGCAAACTCACTTATCATACTTTTCTCTTTGAAAGAAACCTCACTCTCATCTCCCAACCAGGAGCAGGTCAATGAAAGTTGACATCATCCAATATAACTTCACCGGCTTTGAATCTTGGCAGTGGGTCTAATTCATTTACATGAGAATAGATTACTGATCAGTTATTATCTAAAGCGCAAGCCCTACTGTGGCTAGTGGAGGATGGGATAGAGAAGCAGCCATCCAAGAAAAAACTCTATAATGTATTTTATCTCTGACATTTTTCTACATATACGGAAAATGAAAACACAAAGAGAAATGACTACATAGATTTTTCCCTATCTCTCGAATTTTTATCCTCCAGTGAATGGCCACTAATGTACTAGAGGTTAATTAGAAATATACATCTTCCATATGTGTCATCGGAGTATTTCTTTCTGAAAGTTTAAGCAGTTTGTTGACTTTATGATTGCATCTATTTATCTTTCAAAGTATTCGAGATGGGAAAGTAGCAGTTCTTCATTATGAATTGATTCCAAATTGTTATGAAGTCACGGATGTTCAGTAACTCGGGAGGTTTGAAGCATTTGTTTCTTTTTTTCCATTTTGGAGTCTTGGTGAATGAGAAATCTGTTTCACATAATTTGTATGAAGGAGTCAAATTAACATGACATCTCCCTCCTAACAGTGAACTATAGGGCACAAATGGAATTAAAATGATGTCCTTTTGTGCTGCACATTTCAATTTAATATTAATGTGCTGTAGGGATTCTTTAATGATAAATTACTAACTGAAGGATATGATCTTCAGACCTATGTCTTGAGCACAGTGATATAAATTAATCATTGGCCAAATAAAAGTGACTAAGGCAGACAAGTTGACTTATTGAGATGTAGGGAAATTTGTCTCGCAGCTCAGATGTCTTCTTGAGTATAAAATATTGTGTTAACAGTGATACAAAATCAGTGCCGAAGACAATAATATTACTAGAGATGGGCGAATCGATTCTAACGAAGTGGAATTCGTTTAGAATTTCAGGAAAACTTCGGTTCGAACGAAGTCCGAACTTTGGGGTACTTCGGGTGAACGAAGTGTTGCTTTTGATTGATAAAATGGCTTGCGAGCACGTGGCGCTACATGGGGCAAAGCACTCTGGTAGGAAGAAGGCATAGCCTGCATGACAGGTGCAGAAGATGGAAGCCAATCAAGACCCGCGGGATTCTGTGACGCACCGCACAATATAAGACCGAGCTCGCCGCTGGTGAGCTCACACTTCCGCTCCCTCTCACTGTACTACAGGGAAGGGTCTGCTGCGGTGATAGCGCTTTCTTCTGAATAACCTGATTTATTACAATACACAGCGATTTTTTGTGGGGTGTCTCAGCTTGTCTCAGAGGACTGTTCTCTGAATGTGTCATTTCCTGATTTTTTGGGGTATTGGACTGAAATCCATTGTGCGTCCACTGCAGCTGCATATACATACAATAAACCCAAGTGGGATCTAAGCCATTCCTGTTTGTATTCATTTAAAAGAAACAGCGATTTTACAATACAAATACCACTTCATTTTTGGCTGCTCAATTTCTACTGCGCAATTTACATCCAGGGTAATTAAGCGTTTGTTTGCTGGTGTGCTGACAAAAATAAACCGTCTTTTCAACCGCCAAATATATATATTTTTTATGGTACCCTAACACACACGCAAAGGTTAATTACAATTTTATCTCTGTTGTGTGGCGTAGAAAATACGCCAATTGTAAACACGCTACAAACTACAAGTATGTGGTGGCTCATTCTATTGCGCAATTTACATCCAAGGGTTAAATTTAAGGCGTTGTTTTGCTGGTGTGCTGACAAAAAATAAACCGTCCTGTTTTCAACGCCAAATAATATTTTTTTTGGTAGCCTAATTCACAAGCAAAGTTAATTACAATTTTATCTCTGTTGTGTGGCGTAAAAAATAACGCCATTGTAACACGCTACAAAGCAACTAGTTTGTGGTGGCTTCCAATTCTATTGCGCAATTTAACAATCCAGGGGTTAATTAAGCTTGTTTTGTGTGGTGTGCTGACAAAAATAAACCGTCTATGTTCAACGCCAAATATATATTTTTATTTTTCGTAAGCCTAATTCACAGCAAAGGATAATTACAATTTTATCCTCTTGTTGTGTGCGTAGAAAATTACGCCATTGTAACACGCTACAAACTACTAGTTTGTGGGTGGCTCAATTCTATTGCGCAATTTACATCCAGGGGTTAATTAAGCTTTGTTTTGCTGTGTGCTGACAAAAATAAACCGTCTTTTCAACGCCAATATATATATTTTTTTTTTGGTAGCTAATTACAAGCAAAGGTTAATTACAAATATATCTCCTTGGTTGGTGGTTGCGTAGAAAATACAAAGGCCATTTGTAATACGCGACAAAAGCTACTATTTGTGGTGGCTCAATTCTATTGCGCAATTTAATCCAGGGTTAATGAGCGTTATTATTGCTGCTGTGCTGACAAAAATAAACCGTCTTTTTCCAACGCCAAATATATAATTTTTTTTTTTGGTAGCCTAATTCACAAGCAAAGTTAATTACAATTTAATCTCTTGTTGTGGGCGTAGAAAATACACCATTGTAACACGCTGACAAATGCTACTAGTTTGTGGTGCTTCAATTCTATTGCGCAATTTACTCCAGGGGTTAATTAAGCGTTTTTTGCTGCTGTGCTGACAAAAATAAACCGTCTTTTTTCAACACCGAAATATAATACATTTTTCTTGAAGCATAATTCACAAGCGACAGTGTTAATTAGCCTGTTTGTGCTTTTAACATTTAGTAAAACACACAGTGCATGTAAACAGACACATACAAGTAAAATATTTCCTGGCCATTGTGGAGCGCAATTTTATATCCTAGGGTTACCCCATGGCTTGTTACTGTTCATTTGGAGTCAAAAACAGGGTGTATATTTTATCATATACAGACATAGATTCATCACACATTGATCTTTCATTTTAGAACAAACAGTATGTCATAACAGAGAGGTGCAAGGCTCTGCAACTGCGAGTGGCAGTGCACAAACAATTCCTGAAAACGGGCACAGGTCGCAGCACAGCAAGGGGAACGTCGCAGCAGGGAGTCACTCGGTGAGGCCTCAACAGCCGCTGTCATCTAGCTGCCGTGAGTTGGTTATCACAACCCAAGGGTTCTTGATTGGTTTGACTAGTTCAATCCTCTTCCCTCCCAGATGACATCCGACAAACCCCAGCCAAGAGTACGTGGGAACCTCAGACACAACACTTTAGTTGGCATGGCCCGGGAGCTGGTCAGCGGCCCTCACACTGTCCTCAGCCCGCCTCTGTTCCCCATCCAGTTCCCTCAGCTCCAGGGAACTACTATGTGGTCTGGCTCACGCCACTATTATAGCGAGGTGAACAATTTGTAGGAGGGCAGTCAGCAGCTACTTGGCAGCGAAAGAAATGGGGCCAATCAACCCCAAGCCTTCTTGCAGTAGGCGGCAAAGTATGATGTGTAGAGTGGCATGGGAGGTCATGTGGTGAAAGGTCAGCCTCGGCTTACCAAGACCGGTGATGGAGGAACAGTAGTTGACGATGAAACACAAATAATGATGATGTAGCCGACCGCCATGGGAGCCGGGGGAAGCAAGGGCGTCATAAACGTCAGGAGAAGAGGGCGTCAGCTTGCGCGTCAGGCAGCGGCGCAGCCACCAAGGGGGTTGTGTGGGCCGTGAGTCAGTCAGGGTAGCAGCAGTGTGAGTCGGGAGGCCAAGCGGGCCAACGAGGATAGAAAACCCGCTTCGCAGGTCAAGACAGTGCGGCACAGGGGCTCAGCGAGGCAGCGGCGGCAGTAGTCCACTCAGTTGCGGAGCGTTGGCGGTAAAATCAGCTACTCGGCGGTGTGGGCAGTTCTTTGCTAAGACACCGGAGGAGCCGAATATGGGTATATGTAGAAATCTGTGGGACAGAAGTGAAGCGTGCGGTAGCTAAAACGTTGGCACAACGGCCCTGCGTCAAACACATGCAGCGTCACCATCCGGTGCCTGGGAAAACGTGGCTCAGTATGTGGTGGTCCATCTCCCGCTGCAGCAGCAGCATCGGCCAGTGGCACGCATGCCATTTCAGCCAGTCCAAGGCTCCACCCACCTCTGCAGAAGGGCAGCTGTTTTTTCTCTACTGACATCCTCTCCCGGTCCAGATGCTCCTGCTCCTCGCTACTCAGGCGCCAGCAGGCTCGTTCAGAAGAGGCGATTGAAAGATACAACAGTAATGCGTCAACCATCCAAAGGTTGCAGCAGCTGACTCGTCTCCTGTCCAAGTTGTTTTGGTTACTGCAGTCCCTCCCTTTCCCATGGTGGACTCTGCACCATTCAGAAACTAATGGCTTGTGCCGAGCCGAGATGGAAGTTCCAAGCCGGTAATTTCTTTCCAAAAAGGCAGTACCAGCACTTCATAAATATGTAAACAAAAGTTGGTTCAGCCTTGAGCTTATCGGTTTGTTCCAAGGTACACGGCAGCGCGGAACGTCTGGAGCTGTAACTACGGTCCCAGGGCCAGTACATGTCCTTTACGGCCCACTGGTGAATGTGCTTTCCTGCCCAGGCACACCAACACTTGGACAGGAGAACGCCAGCTTTCCTCCTCCACGTTTTCAAACATGCTGCTCCTTCGTCGCCAATGTCCGCCTCCTCCCCTCCACCACCACCACCATGCTCAGCCTCCCACAAGTACTGCTCCATCATACCACATGTTAGGGCACAGCGGTGTCACGCAGTCTACACCTAGCTTGCCTCGGCGAACGAAGTCACACAGGGGAGAACTTCACCCGCGTCATGCAGCAAGAAATCGATGTTGGCTTTCTCCGCGGCCAACTGCAGCAAAATCGGACCATGGGTGACGGACAATTGGGAGGAACATGGTGCCCGCGCTGCACCGAGAGGGATGGTCCATGCGCCCTGCATGGCGCACGTCTGTTCAATCTGGATGTAAAAAGGTCCTGAAGTCTTCCGACCGATCTTCAGAACATTCTGAAAATGGCCAAGGAACTGTGGCATGGCACTTTATCCATTCGTACCAAAGCCAGAACACCCTCCTCGAGTTGCAGCGCAGAACGGCCTCCCCCCCAACAAATACGCTCTGATATGCGATGTTTTCCCACCCGCTGGAATTCCAGCCTGCACATGTTGGACCGACTGTATGAAACAGAGAAAGGCCTTAACGATTTTTTGATGAAATCCAGGCAGGACAGAAGTACTCCTCTGTGTAAACTTTGATGTCACCAGTGGCAGCTCATGCGTGACACCTGCCGTTTGTTGATGCCCATCGAGGAGGCCACGTTATTTGTCAGTCGCCAGGACTACGGATGAATTAACGTCATTCCACTGCTTCATGTCCTGGAACAGATGCTGAAAAATCTGTCTGGTCAGGGGAATGGAGATGTGGCGACTACAATCTCGTGGCCACATGAGTCGGTGGGGGGGACTGTGAAATGGAGGAGGAGGAGGAGGAGTGAATTGGAGTCAGAAGCATTGCTGGGTGAATGAGTGGATTTTCTACCCAGTGACAAGAGAGGAGGAGTAGAGGAGCTGCTGATGAGGTGGATGAGAAGAGGAAGACGAGGCAGATACTCCCGAATCAACCGTAGGCAGTATAACAGTGGAAATGGAGGCAGGGAGCCCCCTCGGAGTCACTTTTGCAGATGTCCCGCAGCAATGCTTATTTGCCTGGCCTAGTGACAGCCGAATAGATCAAGCATCCGTCAGAGGGAATGACTTCTGGCTCTTCGCACCCTATTGTGACCCTCGCTACCGGTCCAAATGGGAGCCTTTTTCCCCATCTATTGAGAGGGGAAGAAAACTCAAATACTATAGGTAAATCCTCCGTACATTTGCCGCTGCCTATGTCGGCATTCGTCCCTCCTCTGACAGGTCTGACCGGGGGGGTTCCCTCAGCGCTCAACGTACTACAGCCCCCCGCGGCTGCTCGGGGAAGGTGGGGGGGTAGGATCAGTACCAGCTCCATCAGCAGTAACCTAAGTCTGGAGTCCCACTAATGACAGCTTTTCCTTCACCCGCCTAGTGAGGAGGGCAGTCCCCAGCAGCAGCAGCACAGGACATGGAGCATTCCCCTGAACCAACAGGTTTGTGGCCTACTTGGCACAGCACTCATGCCACCCTCATTAGAAGATTCCGCTGGACTACTGGGCAGCCAAACTGGATGTATGGGCCGCTAACTTGCCGAGTTTGCATGGAGAAGCTGTCCAGTCCTGCCCGGCCAGTAGTGGGTGGCATCGAGCGGGTGTTCATTGCGGCGGGGGCCTCGTTACCCCAGGAAGAACCCGCTTGTCCACTGGAAATGTTTTGAACCACTGAACCTTTGTCAAGATTGAACAAGGCGGGATCGGCCAGATTTCCACAACACCAATATGCCTAGGCCGTCGAGTCTGGTTCAAACTACATGCCTCAGCCACTATCTGATGCCGCCACCCCCTGATGCCACACATCTGCTGATAGTTTCCTCCATCTGCCCTACCGGACCGTCTTTACCAGGGACTGGGAATGCCACCCACCTCGAACACTCTGTCATTGTGCCACTCTATGTGTCTCATCGCTGCTCTGCTGTTGCTGTTGCCGTGACATCCACACTGTGTCATTGTGCCACTCTGGCGGCCTGGTACGTTTTGTTGCCACCCTCCAGAATGTCATTGTGCCACTCTCTGACCTCAATGCTGTTGCTCCTGTCATCACCACCTCCACTCTCTGTCATTGTGCCACTGCCTGACCTCATGCTGCTGCCTGCCGTGACTCCGCTCTCAGTCATTGTGCCGCTCTGGGTGGCCTAATACTATTTTGCCACTGCCAAGGAATGTCATTGTGCCACTCTCTGACCTCATGCTGCTGCTGTGACTCCCTGTCGTGCCCTCCACACTGGTCATTGTGCCACTGTCCTGACCTCATGCTGCTGCCCCGTGGCAGCTGCCCGGTGCCTCCACACTGTGGCCACTCCTATTTTGCCACCTCCAGAATTTGTCATTTTGCCACTGTCTGACCTCATGCTGCTTGTGGCTGCCGGCCTCACCCTCCACAACTCTGTCACTAATGTTGCACCAGAGCTCTCATTTGTTTTTTCCAGCTTTTTGCTGCCATGACTTTATCAGGCTAACGTTCCTGCTTCAGTTTTTTGGTCAGTTTTGCCCCATAAGTGCCCAGGGCATTTTATAGTGAAGCGATCTAGAGCGGCGGCAGTCATGTGCGTGTCAGTACTAAAACACAACATTGTATGAAGACCAAACCAAGCTCCCTCTGCCTATTTAAGAATGGCAACAACGTTCTCACCAGCACCCTGCAGGCTCTGGGCACCTGGACATAGCTGATTTTTTAAAAACGTGATTCGTGCCGAATAAATTCGGACCCACCGAAACGAATATTGTCGAAAATTCGGCGAAGTGACCGAACCGAATTTTATTTTTATTTTTTTTTTTTTTTTTGAGAAATCGCCCATCTCTAAATATTGACCTATTGCTATCATTTTATTTGATTAACTATAGAGAATAAAAAAACAAGTGACTTAATATAAATCAAAATCTGACCTGGTGCCTCAGGGGGCATAAATACCACTACAAGAAGTAGACACCAGTATTATGAAAAAACATGCTAGATACTATGAGCGGCATGTATGAACGGGACTGCGCCAGATATCTGGCATCTTTTCAGCCCGATATCAGGTGCAGCCCCGCTCATTACATTTTTAAAACTATGTAATGTGCCTGATTTTGGGGAGCGTGCGGGAGGCGGTGCACACTAGAACACTAGCAAAACTATAGATTTATAGCTTCGCTACGGCATCTCTAGGCGCATTACTGCTGGAATAGGTAAACCACCTTCAAAGTGGTATACCTGAGCCAAAAGTGTTGTAACAAGTACTAGAATGTGCCTGATTTATGACCCGCTGTAGAGCGGGTTCATAAATCAGCCGCTTTCTAGACTAATATTTTGCGCATGAAATTTGACGTTTAAATGCCAAATTTCATACATGTCGCCCTATGTGACATAATATTGATGCCTACTATATAGACATTCACTAGAAGTGGACATATGATTGTTGCAACCTGTGTAGCGGCACAGGAACCCAGTAGGTAAGGATGCCTATGGTCACCTTAAAGAGTGCTCTTTCATGGTGCCCAAACCATGGAAAGAAAAAATAGCCATTCTATTAGGTGTAATATTTATTTTACTCTGAAAACACAATTGAAGACTGAGCCAGTCTCGGGAAAAAGATTCTGATGAGCGGCTTCCGCCAGTTCAGCTTAACTGATAGGTTTCTACTCTTTTTGTGGTTAGAAAGGGACTTGTCAATTAAGCGGATCTGGGTATGGAGGAACCAATCCATTGGGCTCTTCTGCTGAGGCCGGTATGTTTTTTCCAGTGCCTAGCTCAGTTTTAAAGCATGCTTTAGCACTGCAAGATAGAACACATACTACTGTGTTGAGGAAGCCTATGGCTTTTTCATGTTGTCTGTGGTTTGAGCGGCATAAAATGCCTGACAGGTTCCCTTTAAAGCAGCTTCCTACTGTCTATTAGATTGCATGAAAATGCCTGAGCTGATAATAGCAATAGGTAAAAATTACTGAGAGATTGTTAAAGAGATATAAGGGATGTTTTATTATGAGATATTGGATAATGGGAGGACCATATACTATTCCTGCACAGGGCTCCTTTATTGCCTATATCAGTTTGTAACATTACTACATATATAGCACACACACAGCACATACACAACACCCACACAACTTTGCAGGAATGCAGTCAGAACAGTGTGAGGCTCTTAATGGCATGGCAGACATCTAAAGTTAATATCTATATGTACCATGATCAATTAACAACAGAAACGCATGCAAAAAAGGTGTCCATACTACGTTGCCTTAGCTCCTTTAAAACTCATACATGAAAAACAACAAGGTACATGAAAAGTGATGGGGTTCCTATTGCAAATCATTGAAAATTGAGAGAGCCTTTAATTATGGGGGACCTGACTCAGCCATCCAGGTAAGCAGCGCGAGTAAATAAGAAATACCACCGCACCCCCACTATCACCCCTAATGGAGAGGACCCCAAACAAGACATGTTCTAACACGGTCACGGGTTGGTTATAAAATTCAAGGAAACAAACTGAATGGTCATCCCAAGCTGATCATCTTCGCCAACACAAGGCGACAATACCAGTGCTAGACCACTACTGCATTGCATTAAGGATCCACACACAAACTCATCGACACGCTACCCCAATCCCCAGACACGGACCCCCCTCCCAAAAATAACCCTGTAAAACCTTCCCCCCCCAATCCGTATTGTCCTAAATACCCCTATCCCACCACTCACAAAAATACCCTTCACAGACCCCAACCACCAACAACCCCTATCATTACCCTAAATATAAAGACTCATACAAAACCCAGATCATACCCACGACCCAATAAACCTGCTTCACAACAACATGGTTATCACTTGCCCCTTCCCTCTTCTGTTTCAACCTCTCAACAACTCTGTTTAGATTTTACAACCACCATACCAATGTAAACAAAAAAAATACTCCCCCATCAACCTATTCAAACCCGCACGCACTAGCCACGATACTGCGAAGCCAACATGCTAGTAGTGCCCGCACACCCCCTCCCTCGGAATGTCATTTCCCTCTTACAGCGGAACCACTCCATTCCAGCGTTGATGAGTGGTGATCAACCAAGCTCCCAACGCCCCCCCGATCCCCAACGCCCCACCCCCGCTCCCCCCACGAGCATCTTTGTACATTATCCGATATCTAACCCAATCTCTACAGCCCACCTAACTTAATAGTTAAACCATTCCGACTTTCAAAATTCGCCCTCTTCCCAAATATTTCAATTCTTCCCCCTTAAAACCCGCAACTACCCACCCCATACGCACCTAAAAACCCACACAACAGCCTCCCCATGGCACACCCGGCCCAATGGTAAACCAAATCCACCCTCTCTTCCCCTAATCCACTATGCAATCCAACCAGCAGGGTCACCTGATATCGATTCAAACAAAAACAAACATCCGCCCCAACAGACACACAGATCTGAATGAGCTTGGGATACAAGAGGTAAGAAATGAGATTGAGGCAAAAAACCCTTTTATGATATCAAGATAGAACACAGTATAGCCCTTCATACTTATGAATGCATATTTGTATTGTAATACAAAATTGGAAACATTGTCCAATACTCGTTGGTAGTTTTTTAAAGTTTACCTTTTTCTAACTTGAAATACATAGTATTTTATATATGTGTGGGGATCCGAACTATTGTCTGAGTTACTTTAGATCTAAAATTAATGTAATTCTAATCTTGAGTTGTAACTTGTTGGGGACTGAAAGAGGCTTGTTTTAGTGTTTCAATCTTGTCAAGTTTTGAAATTTTTCAAACGTAAATATTATTTTTGTTTTAAAAGGATTTATCATTATTACGTAAGCCAGACAAGACTATAGATGTAATTTTTTACTTTTTTACTTGTTTTTTTTTTATTTTACAAAACCTATGAAAGACAAACAGTATTTTTTGATGTAAATAAATTCGATGTACATTTTCATCTGATTAAATCATTTGTGGGTTTTTGCTTGATTTTTTTGGTGTGATGGTTTTATTAATGTATCCTGTTCCATGAATATGTAAATTTTTCATAGTAACCCCTAACTGTATGCACAGTATATTAATCCAGAGCACTCTGTATCCATAAGCATAAAGTAAATAATCTTCGGTTGATAAATACAGGTGGAAGTTAGAAAGGTTTACATAACCCGATCATTTGGCTTCCCACATAATTATTGATCCTAATCATAATGCCACAAAGTTATATTTTCAAACAAAAGTTTCATCTGTATCTGTCAGTTCCTTTAAGACATATCGATCTGGTTTGATCCATACAAATGAATTTGGCTTTTAAAAGATTTATCTGCGAGTTAAAATGGCAAATGGAGAGATGGAAAATGTTTGAAAAAGAATTGTGGTTTACTACAAATATTTTTTTGGGAAAGTAAATAAATTAGGACATTGTTCTTATTTGGGGTATATTAAACATTCATATGCTTGTTGCTGATCTTTTGCAAAATTAGATTGATTTATTAAGTAAAGTTTACCTGTATAAACTCAGTAAAGCCGAGTTTTTCAGCACAAACAAATTTGCTGAAAAAATCCCCCTCGTCTTATACTTGAGTCCCTGATGGCGTCTCGGGGCGCTGCGATGGCCCGCGTGCCGACAGGGACGTTCTGCACATGAGACACCTCAGGGAGCGCATAATAACAGAGAGCAGTGTGAGCCGACAGCGGACAGGCATAACTGCCCGTGGCCCGTGCCGCTGTCGTGCGATCTCTTCCCTACATGCGACTCCCTCCGGAGCACATGTAGTGAGAGATATCACTCGGAGCAGAGAGTGAGCAGGCCGTCCGGATTACCGGGGCACAGGGCACGTGTGTCATTCACACGTGCGTGCGCGCCTGATTACATCACCCGCCAGTGCCGGGAAGACGGAAGAGAGCGCCTGCGGGAGGCCGGGAACAAGCCGAGAAGGCGGAGGCAGCGATGGAGTGAGTAAGTTGTATGTATTGTTTTTGTTTTTTTTATAACCCATGCCTATACCATACTGCATTTAAGGACATATACCTGCTATACCCAGCCTATACCTACCTTTAGGGACATATACCAGCCTATACCCTAACAAGAAGTGACATATACCTGCCTATACCCTACCAAGAACGACATATACCTGACTATTACTGCCTATGGGGACATATACCGGCCTATACCCTACTAGAAGGACCATATACGATGCCTATAACCTCTATAAGGGGACATATAACTTGCCTATAACCTGCCAATGGGGACATATACCTGCTATAACTACCTATAAGGATCATATACCTGCCTATAACCTGCTATTCCTCCTATAGGGGACATATACTGCCTATAACCTACCTATAAGGACATAATACCTGCCTATAAAACCCTTGCCTATTCTTGCCTATGGGCACATACACCTGCCCTAAAACCTACCTATAAGAACATATACCTGCCTATACCCTGCCTATTCCTGCCTATAAGGACATATACCTGCCTATAACTCCCTATGGAGGACATATACCTGCCTTTAACTGCCTATGAGGGACATATAACTGCCTATGGGGGACATATAACTGCCTATGGGGGACATTAAACTGCCTATACCTGCCTATGGAGGAAATATACCTGCCTATAACTGCCTAAGGGATTATTAAACTGAATTACCTCCCTTTGTAATTTATTGGAATCTCATTATTATTTTTTAAATTCACCAGTAGCCGCTGCCTATTCCACCCTAGGCCTTATACTCGATCAATAAGTTTTCCCATTTTTTTGTGGCAAAAGTCGTGCCTGCGGCATAAACATCGGTCGGCTTATACTCAAAGTATATACGGTAATATTGTACCATCTAACTTATTAGACCCTTTATATTTTAAAGGATAATTTTTAACACTCTTTAAAGTCTCTTACATATTGTCCTATAAACAGCTTTCTATTAAAGAAAAATTTCCACACTTTCTTTTGACAAGCTTATACTGTGACAATTTAGAATGAGTTAGTCTTTATTGGATTACATCTCTTGAATTCCAGATTGTTGGCACACAAGAAGATTCAGTCTAACACACACAATGGATTCACATTTCAAACTGACCTCGGGGCGGCCAACGTTATTCTTTTATATACATCAAAAAAAGTTCACTTTTCATCGTATAACAATCAAAAAATAGACACTTGGCACATGAGTGAAAACTGTCTAGGTGTAAGACTTTCCTTTTGTTGTCCATGAAGCAACCAATCAGATCTCCCCTTTAATTTTTTTCAGAGCCTGAATGAACTGAAATGGGAATGTGATTGGTGATATGGGCAACATAAAAAGTCCTTAATGTGGCCTTAGGGGGCACATCTATGATTTTGCATGCACCATTTGTGTAACTTGGCACAGACACACCCAGTTTTCTAAATATATATAGAGGAATGAAAAATACAACATATGACAGAAAAGAGTTAGTGTCCAAATATTGTGTGGCACATAACACTCAAAATTAATCCATAAGTGATAAGATGCGCCAAACTATTGTATGGAAGTTTTGCATCAAAATTGCACAAAAAATGTGTCGTCATACGCAGATGGGTTAACTAGAGAACCCTGGTCCCCATAGCAAACATTTGGATGGGGCCCCCTAAGCACCCTCCTTGCCCCCCTCCCCGGGTGGGGCCATGACATTTTACTAGGACATGCAGTTACTCAGATAATACAATGGGGCAAATACCTCACCATGACATAATCACCCATCATACTGCCTCCATACTGCCAGAGTGCCCCTCCATCATACAATACCATGCATATGATGCCTCCATCAACTGTCCCCAGCCAGAGAGTGCTCCATCAACTGTCCCAGCCAGAGAGTGCCTCATCTAACCAATACCACCAGAGAGTGGCCTCCATCAAACCTGTCCCAGCCAGAGAGTGCCTCCGATCTACAATACCAGCCATAGAGTGCCACCAACAACTTCCCCAGTCAGAGAGCGCCTCCATATACAGTAAACCAGACAGAGAGTGGGGGTAGGGCCTCCATCAACTGTCCCAGCCAAGAGAGTGCCTCCATAACAGGACAAACCACCACGGGGATAAACTGTGATCTACAGGGACAAACCCACACACGGGGGATCAGCTGTGATTACGGGACAAACCCCCCGGGGTCAGCTGTGTTTCTAAACTATGCTTTTCTTTTCCCTCTTATCGCTGACCCCCTTTTGACACTGCTCCCCTGCCGCACTCTCTTTTGCGGCCTCTAACTTACCCCACCCCGCCCCTGGTAACAAAACATGGTGGAGGTTCGGCCCCTCTTGTCTGAAAATGCCCCCTTTTCCCCCCCCGCTCCACCCCTCCCTTCCCTCACACTTTTTCCCCTTTTGGGGTTTGGAACGCTGTCCGCATCACCCCCCCCTCCACCTCCAGGTGGCTGTTGTTCCGACCCCGGGGCCCCCCGCTCCCTTTTTCTTTGACCATTTTGTTCCGGCTTTCCACTTTTTTCCACCGACATCCCCACTTATCAGGGAGACTTTGACTTTCCCAATCGCCCCCCTCACCTGCTTCCAACAAACTTTTCATTTTGCCCCCCCTTTGACCTCCCCAGTGGAGCTCAGGGCCACTCAAAAAGAGGACACACACTGGCCCTCATCTTCACCCCCCTCTCGGCCCTATCTGACTTCTCAAAACCCCCCCCCCCCATATCTGCCCACAACCTCTTACCTTTCCCCCCATCTCCACCCCACCTGCTCCCCCGGGTTCTACCTTACGACCCGCCCCGGGAACCTACAAACCTAAAACCTTTCTCATTCCTACCTTTTGCACCTCTTTCCACTATTCCTCTTTTTAATGACCCAGACACAGCCACCACTTTTCAACCACACAATCATCACCACCCCTTGACTCAGTCCTCATCTCCCAAAAAACAAACCCCGCAAAATCAACAGATAACCGGGCCCCAAGACTCCACTAAAAAAAACCTGAGGCGAGCTTCCAAGCTGCCGAACCCCCGCGGGAAAAACTCACTCCACTTTTGCTTTTCCCCTTATAAAAAAACAATCACTGCATACTTTTAAATCTGCCCCCCAACTCACCCAAACGGGACTATTTCACCATTCATATCCTCCCTGTCCCACAAACCCAGACAATTTTTTCAAAACCTTCAACCTCTTCCCGCCCACCAGCCCCTCCCCCCACCCTCCTTTCAGCAGACAACTTTGCCATTCATTCCTTTCAGAAGATCAACCACATCAAGAAAGCTTCACCCGCAGTCCCCCCCCACCCTCCTCAACCCTTGCAAATGCCTTCCCCTTAATTTTGTTCCCCCAGGGGCACTATGAAAAAGCTCCCTCTTTACTGTCCAAACCCAACCTCATACCTGTAGCTTGATCCACTGCCATCCCACCTCACCCCCAGCCTTAGTGCTGTTATCACCCGCCCTCACCCATCTTTAACCTATCACTAACCTCTGGCATCTTCCCTTCCCCCTTTAAAAATGCTATATCACTCAATCCTTTAAAAAAAAAAACCCAACCCTCGGCCTCCTCTCTGCCCAAAAACTATTGCCCATTTCATGCCCCCCTTTTCTTCCAAACTCCTCGGAGCAACAGGGCTATCTTCAGTTTTCCCCCCCAAATTTCCCCTCCAACTCTCTTTTTGACCCACTCAAATTTGGGTTTACGACCCCACCCCCTTACTAAATGCCCAAACCAAATTCACTAATGACCTAGTAACTGCTAAAGCCCCATGCCCCTACTCTGTGCTCTCCCTTTTAAACCCTTTCCCCTGCCTTTTTAACTGTCGACCATTCCCCCCCGTACAAATCCTCTCCTCCCTTCGGCATCCCCCGGCTTGGCTCTTTTTGGATCTCCCGTAACCCCACTGATCGGGGACCTTCAGCGTTCTATTCTCCCTCCACCTCCCCCCTGGGGCCCCTCTCTGTTTTGGGGTTTTCCCCGGGGCGTCCCGGGGCCTTTACTCTTTTCTCTTTACACTCTTGGGCCTCGGTCACTCATAGCCTCACATGGGGTTTATTAACCCCTGTATGTGATGACACCCAATCTACATCTCTGGCCAGATGTCACCCCTTACTCTCCCAGATCCCCGGGCTGTCTGTCCCCCATTTTCCCCCTTTTTTTCTCATCAGTCTCCTAAAAAAAAAAATGTGGAGAAAACAGAACTCATCATCTTTCCACTGTCCAACTCTACCCCTGCCCCCATCTCCTACTCAGTCAAGGCTCTACACTCTCACCTGTTCTGCAAGTCCGCTGCCTGGGGAAAACCCAGGGGTCCCCCTTATCTTTCAAAAACCACACATCCAAACCCCCTTTCCCTGCCTGACGCCCACCCCGAAAAAAAACTTTGCATCCCATTCCTCAAAATAGACACTACAAAAAAAGCTGGTCCCTCCTTGTCATCTCCCGCCTAGATACTGCAAAACCCCTTTTCTGTGGCCCCCAGTAGCCCCTCGCTCCCCCCAAAACCACCTTAAAAATCTGCTGCCCGTCTTATCCACCCTTTTCGCTACTTCCCCTGCCCCTCCCCCCGCCAAATTTCACTGGCTTCCCCCTTGCCCAGCGAATTCTTTCAAGCTATACCACACCCACAAGGCTTCCAGACCCCTTTCCCCCCCCATACATCTTGCCCTAATTTCCAAATATTCCCTCACGCAAAACCCCCGCTCCCCTCAGGACCTTTTTTCCTCTGCTCCCCCTTATCAGCTCCCACACAACCGTCTTCAAGACTTCTCCCGTGCTTCCCCACATTGGAACTCACTGCCCCAAACACATCAGACTCTCCTCCCTTTTACCAGCTTCGAAAAAAACCTGAAAAAACCCCCTTTCTTCAGGCTTGCCAAAAAAACCTCCATAACTTGTTGTCATAGTTCCCCCACAAAATGTCTGTCCCTCACCTCCTTCTCTTTCCCCTCTTTTAGATTTGTATGCCCCCGCGGGTAGGGTCCTCTCTCCCCCTGTCGGCAATTTCATTAATCACTTATCATTGTATCGTTTGACTTATGTTATGTATATAAAACCCCCCCGAAATTTCAGCGCCCTGGAATCAATGGCGCTTTAAAAAAAAAATAATAATAATAACTTTTTAAATTTTAGGGGGGCAAAAAAAACCATTCTTACTCTAAAGATCCACAGATGACGCTTCTTGGTTAATCAACATTTTTTTTCTTCTAACCCCTATGTTTATCCTCTGTAGTTAGGAACTTTGGAAGATTTCAGCTGTGGTGGAAGAACCTCAGATTCTTTTAAAATATCCTTTCCCCAAAAATATCAAATTTAACTTTTATTCAAAAAAAAAAGCCCCTTTTGTCAATAAAAAAAACTTAATGTGTAAATATAAAAATGGTTGGTAACGGGGGGTTCATAGTAGTCATGGATATTGTTTGATCGAAAAAGGTTTTTTAGAAAAAAGTTAAGTTTGGTCAAACCTCTCGATTTTTTTAGAACACGAACCGAGCTTTTTACGGTTCGTTCAAGTAAAATTTGCATTTGACACGCCATTTTTAGTTTAATTTTTAGCTGCTTTCTGCACTTTTGGCAGCCGTCCAATCAGTGCAGAACATATAGGAGTGGCAAAAACGTCATCGCTGAGAGTGTAGGGATCTAATTGGCTGCTAAAGTCATATGACCCTGTTATATGTATTTCACATGCAGGCACACGATTTCGCAACGATTTTAGACAGGAAAAGCTGCTATTTAGATTAGTTGGGGAGGCACAGTAAGATTAGGGAATCATATACAGCAATAGTTATGGAGTTTTGTATTGTTGGCTGCATCTTACCCATCTTAATTCTTATTGAAGAAAAGTTCATTTTTGCAGTTTTGGGGGTACAGCTATTGCATAAGACATCGTTACCAAATCTCCAATCTAAAGAAATCTATTTCAAATAGTGGTCGCCTGGTGAAAAATGTATTCAGTCCCCAAAAAAGTTCAGTTTTTGCAGTTTTTGGGGTTAGGGTTCTTGCTAAAAGAACCGTTACCAAATCTCTCATACAAAAAAAATCAAATTTTAAATACTGTTTGCTTGCTGCAAAATTATTGTGATTGAAGAAAAGTTCATTTTTGCAGTTTTGGGGGTAGAGTTTTTTGCATAACAGATTATTACCAAATCTTTAGCTTTTTAAAAATTTAGCTTTTGAACATAGAGAGAACTAAAGGTGGTAAGCGAGCAAGGAAAGGGGGGTAAGACGTGGAGCTAGAGGTATGAGACAAGGCACTTCTTCCAGTGCTCCCGGACAACACCAAGCGAGCACAATCATCAGTCGCGAATCGTCAGCCTGTCATCGCTTGCTCGGTTCCCTGTGAATCTCAGTACTGAAGAGCGTCGCCAATCTGTTTCTTCAGTGGTTAACACACCCTACAACCAGCAGTTTTTACCTCCTTTTCTTCTCAGTCACGGCTACAAATGTCACCATCAACATTAGTCCAACCCATTATACAAAACACTCCAGATAATCCATATTCGGAAGAGCTCTTTGATGACACAATGCGGTTGGGTCAGAAGGCATTTCAAAAGATCAAGAGGCCAAAGAGAATGATTTTGTCTGCTGTGATGCCCAATTGTTGATGACATCAGAGGAGGAGAAGGAAGCTGGTCCGTTGCCAGAAATACTGAGCGGTCAGCAATGCCTCGCAGTGCCTGTGGCTTCTAGCCTGCAGGTTGAGGATGTAGACTGTGAGGAAGTGAAAGTCACCTGTGATGATGATGACATTGCGGATCCAACGTGGTCTGTTGAGCAGCAGCTGGTGAGCGCCATCATCAGTGGAGGAGGAGGAGAATGGAGTAGTGTCAGTTGCGGGTCCTGCTTCAGAAAGGGAGAGGGCAGTTGCACAAGTCCGCTGACAGTTACTCAGCCAGCTGTGGTCGTTCGTTGGCAGCAGGAACACCGTTACTAGGTTTTCACAGTCAAAGAGATCCAGGACCTGTGAAGTCTGGGCCTTTTTTGATCAAGCCTCAGATTCGCCGATTTGCTTTCAATGCCTCAGATTCGCCGATTTAGCTTTCCATATGGCCGGATTTGCTTTTAATGCATCAGTAGAGGAAAGAATATAAAGAGTTTAAGCACCACGAACATGAACAGGCACATGTATGGAAAGCATGAATTACTGTGGAAGAGTCATTTGGAGAAAAAAGGCCACACTGGTCCTAGACTTCCAACCACCGTGACATCTTCTGCCTCCTCCTCCTCCACCACTTCCAAGCTCAAGCGGTCCTCTGCTGCTGATGTGCCAGAGCAACATGAGCAAGCACCACCCCCAGTCCCTTCCACCAGTGTGACATGCACGCCATACAGCGGCTAGTCCGGCAGCCAGCCTTCTATGTACCAAGTGTGGGAGCATAAGAAACGCTTTCTCCCCAACCAGCCAAAAGCCTGAATGTTGGCATTGCCAGGCTGTTGGCCTTGGAAATGTTGTCTTTCCACTTTGTGGCCACAGATGGGTTCTGCCACGTCATGGTCCTGGCATGCCCCCAATATCAGATGCTGAGCAGGCATTTCTTCGCCAGAAATCTGTACCTGCCCTGGCCCGCCACATTGCAGGACAGATCTCCAGCGCTTTGGCTGCATCTGTGTCCACCAAAGTCCATCTCACTACAGACACATGGACTAGTAAGCACAGTCAAGGGCGTTACATCCCACTGACTGCTGGGTGAGTTTGGTGGATGACAGTACCTCTGGTGATGGGTCTCAGCCGCCTCTCTTCCACACTACAGGCATGGTGCAGAGTCCAGATCCCCAACCTCCACGGGTAGCATCATGTGCCAAGAGAAACCAGGCCTTTTCTGAAATTAATCTGTCTTGGGAGAACATCAACACACAGGTCAAGAGCTGCACACTCAGATTGCCCAGTGGCTGGGTGCTAAAAAACCTGACGCCAGGCAATGGGGTGTGCGACAACGGGAGAAATCTACTTGCTGCCCTTAGGATCAGTAGACTTACACACATCCCTTGCCTGGCCCCCAAAGTGATGAACCTGATTGTGCAGAAGTTTTTGAAGCGCTACCCAGGTTTTTGACTGTCTGCTGAAGAAGGCTCGAGTCTTAGCTCACACTTCCGACATTTGCATCATGCGTCGGCATGACTGGCAGTGTTGCAGCGTCATCTGGGCCTCCCCGTAACCGTCTGATATGTTTTTTGTTTGGGAGCACGCTGGAAATTCCACGCTCCACATACTCCAGAGGTTTATACACAAAAAACTGGAGCAATTTTCTCTAAAAAATTAAAAAAAATGTCTTTATTCAATTAAATATAAAAACATTTTAAAAACATAACAAAAAATATATTAAAAGAGGAGGGCCAATACAAAATTTGGGGGCGGACGACATGTAAATGCTCACAAAAATATTACATAGGGTTAATAAAGCACATTGGGGATATATAAAAGTGTATACGGACTAGCTTTTAAGTGCATATAAATGCAAGACCAAAGTCTATTAACACACTAGCCCATAAAAAATCGAAACATCTCCTATGGCCCCAAAAAATTTTCCAAATTCACTAGAGCAAAAAAGATGCTCTAGTCCAATTGTCTCGGAATTGGAGGATTTTGTTTGATCCAATATGCAAATTTATTTATTTTTATTTTAAACCCATTGTTGAGACTTTTCCGTCATAGTCATGGGTATAACTGATGTTCTAGACGAGTTGATGGTATTATAATGGATTCTGACATGCTTTGGTTACACCAACATTGATTCTTATACTATATTGGCATGAGGAAAGGTATTCATGCAGTCCGCTTTTCCCGGGGGAGCAATTGGACAGCGATTTGGGGGATTTGATTTTACAAATTTTGCGTATGATTGACACATAATTTTTTTTTTTATTTAAAGATTGTTTTTCGTACAAAAAAAGCGGTATGCAAGGGGGCGGCATGTGCCCTTCGTATGCAAAATTCTTTCTTGGGTTTTGGGAAGGGGCTATTTTATGGGGAGGGGGGCCCAGCCGCGACCAAATGCAGTGCTGGATGATGTATATTGACGACGTGCTCTTCCCGTGGCAGGGGCAGAGGGCCAGCCCAAGAATTCATGAAAGGAAATTTAATAAAAAATTCCTTTCTACAAATTTAAATTTGAAATTAACAACAAAAAGGTTAGTTCTTGGATTTTTGTGATTGAGGGGGACGAACAGGGGTACCTTTAGACCGATGTCTCAGGGAAGACAAGTCAGTCATTTCTTTATTTTCATGCCTCTTTTTCACGGTTTTTCAAATAAAAAGGGGGTCCCCGATTGGTTTTAATTCCCCCGGATGAAACGGATCTGCTCGTCTGATGCCAAATTTGAATCTCAAGCACTATTTTTAAAACCCGATTCAGAGAAAGAGGATATAGTGGGGAGGGGAAAAAAAATAAGGATATTTTAGAGCTAAAAAAAGCCCCCGAGAGAATATTGTTGAAAAATGCTGTGAAAAAACCTGAGAAAATTTTTGTTAGTTTTTATTTCCACATATAATAACCCAGTGGACCCTATGAGACAAAATTCTTTTAAAAAAACACGGGCCCAATTTTCGACAGAGCCATGCTTTAGGGGATAAATTGTCAGATACCCCAAAAGATGCCCAAGCCAGGGAGTTTTTTGTAATCAAAAGGGATCAAATTAGTTAAAAACCCATTATGCCCCTGAGAGGAAAAAACCCAATTTGGGGGCTTTAGCAGAGTTTGGGCTTTTTCCCATTTGGTGATTGCCTGCATGACAAAATTTTGAAAACATGTACTATTTTTTCATTTTTACATAAAAGAATGAAATTTCAAGTTTTGAGCTAATTTCTAGTAGTACAACGAATTTATATACCTTGAAAACTTGTGGATGTTCGAGTTTCATATGTTGGTTTTAACTACTCGCGAATTGCCTATTAAAAAGGGGAACACAGGGAGGGCCTCCTTCTGCAAAAAATTCCCAAAGGGATGTCTTCTACGTTGAAAACTATTAAAAAACTTTTTTTCCCAAATAAATGTTCCCAATCCAGCCCCTTTTTGAGTATGGGGTTTGACGGAATACACTGTGGTATTTTGTGGGGGGAAATGTTAAACAGATGTTAAAAACAAAAAGGGGTGGGGTGGATAAGTTGCCTTAACACTATGCCCCCAAATTTGGGTTTAAATAAAAAAAATTGGGCTTTGCATCCTTTTCTGTTTTCCCTTTCATTTTTGTTTTTAATTTTAAAGGTTTTTTGTCCTTTGGTTAAATTTGTCTTTGTGATTTTATTAACTTTGTTTTTTGTGTAATCCTTAGGTTGTGTTTACTAATATCTGTGGTTACTAATCATGCGTGTCTATAATTGTGTGGACTAACCATCCTGATTGTGGAGTAACTTCAAGAAAAATTTGCCATCAATTTCGGGGAACCCTTTTTTTTTTTTTTTATAATGATAATTTATATGTATAGAATTTTTCTTTTTTGTATGTTATTGATTATAATATTGGTGGTATATGTACACTTTATTTATAATATGTTTTTTATGCACATATTATACACATGCGTAGGTTAGATCATGGAATTATTGATCATCTATTTTTTAGTATAGGAGTCATTATTATTCACATTTTTTTTTATTATAATTTAGGAGTTATTGGTCAATTCATGTTTAGGAATATGTTATTATTTTTTATTTTATGTTTTTTCCTTTATTGTTGGCATATGCCAGACTTTAAAAAGCTATTTATGATGGGCACTATATATTGAATATAGTCTGTGAATTCGATCTTTATTCTGGCATTGTACACTTTGCTTTTCTGATTGTATAGGTCGGACTAGGAATAGTTAATGATGGCAGGTGCTGGGCGTCGGCGCCGTCTGTGAACTTGACTTCCGACGCTCGCTCCGGCGTCCTACATGTGCTTCTGCACATGACCGGAAATGCGCATTCCGGTTCATGCGCTTTGGAGCCAGACAGCCGGAGGGGCGCGGGACTCAACTTTGCAGTACGGCGAGGGTGCCGACTAGGCGCACTTGCTATTGGTGGAGATATTCAGAACAATTTAGTAACACCACTATTTATAGAGTGATTTGGACATTAGATCCTAGTCCTTTGAGGAAGCCTATTGGCGAAACGCGTTAGGACTGGTTGGTGGCGGCGCCTATATTCCTTTTCTTCTTTCTATGGGTAAATACTAATTCAATACTGTCATAATGGCTATTGGTATTTAATTATACTTAATGTCGCCCAGTTATGTATATATTTAGGATGTATGCCATCTTTTTTGCTCTAGTGAATTTGGTAATCTTTAGGGACATAGGAGATGTTTAGATTTTTTATGGGATAGTGTGTTAATAGACATTGGTCTTGTATTTATATAAACTTAAAAGTTAGTCCATATACACTATATATATATATATATATCCCCTATGTGCTTTGTTAAGCCCTATGTAATATTTTTGTGAGCATTTACATGTCGTCCTGCCCCAATTTTGGTCTCCTCTTTTATATATGTTTGTTAAAATGTTTTTATATTTAATTGAATAAAGAATTTTTTGAAATTTTTTAGAGATATGGCTCCAGTTTTTTGTGTATAAACTGACATTATGGGAGTTTCTCGATGTTGTAAGGAGTGGTGTTTTGGTGACTTATATATAATACTCCAGAGGTTGTGGCAGCAGCATAATGCCATTATGCAGTATGAAATGTTGCTTGGCCTGACTAGCAGTGTTGCAAACCTCTGGTTTTTTACCTATAGGGAGCGGAGGCAGGTGAAGGATCTGTGTACCATCGTTGGCAGTTTTGAAGAGGCCACCAAAATGGTCAGTCAGGATGATGGCATTGTCAGCATGACCCTTGTGGTTATATTTTTAAAAAGG
>JAODAL010037827.1:0-39930 GCA_025379985.1 Phyllomedusa bahiana | reverse complement strand
AGGGTTTCTTTCCCATGGTCATTCAAAAAACCGGGGTAGCGTTATACATTTTCTTTACCTGATATTACGATGAGACTGTTAGCACTTATATAATGTTGCACTTGCACTTTAATATACTTATAACTTGTGCTACTGCCTTCTTGTGATGGATTTTTGATTCTGTGACTCCCCATTTATGCCCTGCCACATTTGTAGTTGTCATTTTTTATTTTGTAGTCAATTTGTTATGTAATAAAGACTGATTTTTATTTTTATAGGAATAAATCCTCCTTGTCTTTTTTTTGGTTAGATCAATAATTTTTGGATTGATTAGTACATTTTTTGAAATGTAATATATCATGTGTAACTAGACAAAAATTATATGGGTCTTTTATGGTTATCATAATGTTGATATGGCCCTCAGTGAAAATCGGTCTGACACCACTGCCCCATAATTACCTGTGTTGCAAAAACTCACCTTTGTTCCTTTTCTGCCAGGCTTTCCAGAGCCATTTTTACCACTCTCACCCTGTCAAAATGTAATAAAGATTGCAGGCATTATACATTTAAGGAATTTATTTTGCTAAAATTACTATGACTGAAAATTATGGGGTGTTTTTATTAAACATTGTGGAGTGTTTTTAATAAAATTGAGCAAATATGATACACAATCTATTCACATTATTATAACCAAAAGGTAATTTCAGCTGCTCGGACAGCAGCTAGATGCTTTAGGAGTGACTCAATAAGGTCCTTGTAGGTTGTCGTAGGTATTTGGAGCCTCGCTGACTGCATCCATCAGCTGATGGCTCCTGGAGGAGGATCCATAGAGCAAACATGACAATTGAGGAAGGCCCATCAGTACTCAATTGGGTTCAAGTTTAGAGAATCAGGGGGTCAGGTTACTACTTGGAAGTCTTGTTCATGGTCTTTCAACCAATGTCGGACATTTTTAACTGTGTGGCATATTGAATTGTCTTGCTGGAAGATCCCATTAGCATGTATAGTTGTATGTGATCTCCAAGGATAGATTCATTCCCAAATCAGTTGATAGTGCTTTCCACATGGATGAGAGGGCCTACAGAATGCCATGAAAACATTTCCAAGACCATAAAGTTGCCAAACCAGCTTGTGTTCTTCCAGCAATGATTGCAGAGTGTTTGTTCTCCAATGCTTCTCTTCTGACACACCAACATCCCCTCCGTTTGATGAAACAGAAAACACGAAGGCAACGTAGAAGGAAACCCCCTTTGCTAACTAGCGGGTTTTTCCAAAAATACTTCATGAAAAAAATGTTTGTAGACCAACCTTAATTAGTTTAAACTCCCCTTTAACCTTTTTATACTGTATTTTACATCTGATTTTACAGCTAACAAAAGGGGTAAAAATAAATAAGTAAACATTTCGATTTTTCCTTTGGGGGCCCCTTTTTACAGGGCACAGGAAAAACCTTTTGTGTCCGTGCCACGTCCGGGGGCGCGGCGGAGTTCTCTCGTTTGGGGGGAAAAAGCCCCCCCCCAAAAATTTCCTTGCACAATTCCATCCGAAAACCGGACAGAAAAAGGCATTTTGAATTTTTTTTCGGGGGGGCCCACGGGTGGAAAACCTGTGCAGGGGGGCTCCCGCATGGGTTTTGCATGGACCCATTGTGCCTTTTGAAAGCCGGTGTTTAGAAGGTCGAAAAACCACAAATCGCTGAAAAGCCCCGAAGCCGTGCCAGGGGGACATGTCCTTAGTCTACAACTGATAAACCAAAAACTGTGTTACTTTATCATTCACAAAGATAATTCTGAAAAACATTTTGACATGAAATCACTCAAACATTTACAATTTTAGGGCGACATGTATGAACGGGCTTTTCGCCTGTTTTTCCGGGCGTACCTGCGCCTCAGCGGCCCGAATCCGCTTCGGAGCGGGGGATCATTTTTACGCAGGCTTGGGGGCACTTTCGGCTGCGCCCAAAAGGGGGGCAATGGGCGCGCTGGGGTTTCGGGGGCGGGATGGGGTGCCTAAAAAAACCCCCGAGGAAAGTATGAGCGGGTCGAAAAAGTTGGCACATTGCGCGCTCGGCACTCCGACAGCAACCGGTTGATTCGGGTCTAAATAAACCGGCGGGGGCAAAGGGGAAGCGAGAACTAACAGAAGGGGAAAACATATAAAGTTTTGCAAGAGAAACTCGGCTCCAGCTCCGGCGGCATATTGATTCCAAAAAAAATCGCCTTTATAGGGTAAAACATTATCAGAAAAAGAGCTGAAACCTAAAAAAAAAAAAAAAAAAAAATAAAAAAAACACTTTCCAAAAATCAAGAACCGAAACATCAGGAAATGATCTTGGAAATTTGCCGGAAACTTCAGGGCTAAGCTTTGCTCAGACTGCAACACGATTCGTCCCCCCCTGATACATTGCTGCGACCTCTGTATACAATGCCAGCCACTCCTGACAGGGGGCGAGTGCACCAGCCAATGGGGACCCGGGGGGCCGCTCCAAACAGCTGCAGGGGGGGTTATCCAGGAATCCCATTTAAACTCCCCGAAAAGCTGATGCGCGCCTTGATATTCCTGGCTACCTATGTTACTTTTCTTTTAATTTTGTTCTGCTTTGGTACCTGACCTCGGGCCCGTTCCCTGACTCCGGCTTGTCTCCTGTTTTGTGCTTTCTTCCGTTTGGGTTTTGACCTCGGGTTGTTTACTTTATTTCCTCTGTTCGATTATGGCTTTGGGCGTTCCTATTTGAAATTACCCCACGCTACTATTTCTCTTCCCACATCCCCCCACTTTAGCAGCGCAGGGACGTCCCCAGTTGTCGCTCTGCCTAGGGCACACTCAAGTAGGGGAGGGACAGTGGGCGGGTTTTCCCTTGGGCTCACTGACCCCCTTTACGGACATTTTCCAGGCCAAACCGTTACTGATCTACCCCAATAGGGCCCCATGACAGCTCTGGTAAGCAGAGCAGGGCTAACCCCTAGTCCGGGTCGGCGCTGGGGGTAAAAAAACAGGAGCACCCCAATCAGCGGGTCCCCCCATTTCCTTCCCCTCCTGTGGAACCCCAAAACCCGTTGCCTGACGTTCTCAGGTAAAAGGAAGGCCTTTGTGGCATTTAGAAGGGTTTTTCGCCTGTATTCAGGGTCCCGCCCCTTTCCTCAGGGGAAAGAGGAACAAAGGGTGGGAATTGTTATGTCCTTATGCAGGGTCCCCCCCGGAGTGGCAATTTTTATTACCGCATGATCACTTGAACTGTCTTCTGTGGACAGGGTTCTTTGCCGCTTTAGGGGGTACCTTTAATGCCCCCTATGGGGAAGCTGGGGCGGGGCCACTGACCCCCTTTGAGGCAGGGGAGAAAGTGGAGGTTTTTTGCCCCAAATTTGGGTCGCTGGTGCTTTCCTTCTGGGTGGAACGACGCAGCTCTCAGATCCGTTTAGATTAGGGTTAGCTACCATGTGAAGGATTTTTGGTGGCTTACCCTACCCTGGTATTTTTAATGAACCATTGCACTGGCCATTCCTTTGGCAGCTTTGGGAGAGAACGGAAAAAAAGGGTTTCCCCCCCCCCCCCTGGTGGTCCACACCATGGTCCCCCCAAAACCCGTTATTTTCCGACATAAACCCAGGAGCCCTGCAATGGGGGCTTTTTCTGTCAGGGGTAGTGACCGTGGGAAAACCCCGTCGCATCAGGGGTTTTTTGGCTTTACTGTGGAAAGTTTGACACAGAATTCGGGAATGCCCAAATGGAGGCCCAGGTGGGGAAAGACTCCAACCCTGGGTTTGTCACAGGAGTTTCACCTAGGCGAGCAGGTTTTCCTATTGTATCAAATAAGTTCTGCTCCCATTTAAATTTTCATACTTGTCACTGTCCGGGTTTTGGATTGCTTTGTGGTTCTGGGTCAAATTCTAATTTTTTTTATGCGTCTTTCCACCAAAACTCTGGGCCACCTTTTTAGCCCCTATCACTCCTGCGGGGGTGGCTATTGCCCACCCACTACCAGGGCGCAATCCAAAATTTTTACCCCAGCTTGGGGATGGGGTCGGTTCCCAAAAATAAAATTTTAAAAGCATGGGGGGGCTGCCCGCTGATTGGTTTTGGGGCTGCCCGGCTTCAAAAAATAATCCATGTTTGACGGGAAATTTAGGGAAATTATCAGGTGGGACAAAGTTGTTGACAAGTCTCCTTCCATGCGGGCAATACTGATTGGGGTAAGTTTTTCTGGAAGCAGCTGTGCCAGCTTGAGGCCTATGCGGGATCGTAAGTCGAGCCGGGCTAAGGTTTCCCAGAAGCCTCCGGGAAAACCCCCAAGCCCTCCATAGTGGTTTAGGAGGGGTAACCCGGGGGCATATCGTGAAATTTACCAAACATTTTCAATTTTAGGGGGGACTGGAACGGCTTTTTGCCTGTTTTCTTTCGTTTCCTGCGCCCCAGCGCCCCAATCCGCTGAGGGAGGCAGGGGCGATGTAGGCGAGGCTTTTCAAAACTTTTGGCTGGGCCGCCTCATAAAAGGGGGCGGGGGCAAGGGGGCGGGGTTGGGGCGTTCTGGGGGGGGTTTCGGTGCGCTCAAAAACCCCCTGGGGCATGTATGATCGCTGGGGGCAAGTGGGCCCACTTTGCAGCGCTGGGGCAGCTCCGACAGGCAACCTGGTTGATTGGTCTAAATGACCCGGGCGGACCCAAAGTGAAGCGAAAAAACGTAACATGAAAAGGAAACAATAGAAGAAACCAAAAAAAAAACCCTCGCTCCCCCCCGTGGGGGCATGGATTAAAAAAAAAAAAAAAAATCGCCCTTTAAAAAAAGGTGTAAAACATTACCCAAAAAAGACCTGAAACCCTTTAAAAAAAAAAAAAAAATAAAAAAAAAAAAACCCTTTTTCCCCAAAAATCAAAGGGCGCTACTTTAAAAAAATTTGGGGATCGGGAAAAATTCCCTTGGTAAACTGTCGGGCTAAGCGGTGCCAGACTGCAAAAAGCTGTTGTGCGCTCCCTCCCGATACACTTGCTGCGACAGCCGTGATGACAGACCCCCACCATTTCCGACAGGGGGCGGGGCCCCCCGGGCCCTTTGGAGGAAACCCGGGAGGCCGCCCAATCACTGAAAGGGGGCGGAAATCCCAGGAATCCCTTTTAAAAACTCCCTGAAACGACTGCGCGCCTGTGATATTTTTTCCGGGCTACCTAGGGGTTTTACTTGTTCTGTATTTTGTTTCTGCTTATCTGTGTACCTGACCCCCCGGCCTGTTCCCGGGCCTCCGGCTTGCCTCCTGTTTTTTGTGCTTTGCTTCCTTTTTGGTATTTTAAACCTGGGGCTTTTTTTACTTTTAAAATTCCTCGGGTTTTTAAATTATTGGCTTTGGCTTTCCTTTTTGGGGAAATTGACCCGGACGTCTGACTATTCTACTTCCTCACGCCCCCCACACTTTAGAAAGCGCAGGGACTGTCCCCCGGGTTTTGTCGTCGCTTCCCAATTGGCAGCACGTAAAATGGCGGGAATTGGGGCTGGGTTTCCAGTTAGGGCTCACGGAAACCTCCCTTGACGTGCAGAAAAACAGTTTTTAAAAAATTTCGAAAGCGCTTCCCCATTGGCGGCAGAAACCAGCCAATCAAAATGGGACGACAGGGGACCCATTAAAACCTAGGGGAGAAGAAATTGACCAACCCAAAATAAAAGGGCTGGACAGTTCAAAATACAGAAAAAAAGCAGAAAAAGCTGTTTGGGGTTGCCTAGCAGGGGCTCGGCTATGAAAGGCCAATCAGACGCGAGCTTTTTTGTCCCATTGTAGAAAAAGGAGAGATGGGGGAAAATGACTTTCTCGGCTCTGACCCCCTTGCCGGCATGGGAGAAAGTTTAAAAAAAAATCATTTTTATTTGGTGTCAAATATTATCTAAAAAAGGGAGCTGAAACCTTCTAAAAAACCAAAATCAATCAAATCCCTAAAAAACCCCTTTGTCCCCCAAACCCAAGGCGCTCCCTCGGGAATTTGGGGATATAGAAAAATTTCCCCGGGGAAATACATTAAAAAAAAATTTTTTTAAGCCCCTTCCATTGGTCGGGCAAAAACCCAAACCCCAAACAAAATAGGAGCGACATTGAACCATTATAAGAAATGGGGGAAAAAGGAAACAATAAAAATAAAAGGCTGACAGTTCAAAATACAGAAAAAAAAGGCTTTTTTAAATATACACATCGAAAAAACTTTTGGGGAGCCAAAATCATTTTATTTCGGGCACTTACAGTTTTTTTATAGTTTGCTTTAAAAAAACCCATAAGGGGTTCGCCGCTCCCCTTTTGGTCCAAATAACCGCCCTTTTTTAAACCCTTAGCCAATAAACAAACGGGGCCCCCTTTTCCTTTTTTTTCCCCCAAAGAACTCTATGAAAAGGTAGCTCAGCCGCTGATTGGCAAACCCAGGCCCGGCCCCCCTTTCCCCCCAAACCAATCACAGTACTAAAAATATTTCCCAAAGACAGTAATAATTTTTAGGGCCCCTTCAACCCGCCCCCCAATCCCCCCTCCATTCAAAAAAGACTCACTACATTTTTAATTGAATTCAAAACTCCACCTGGGCTCAACCAATCACTCTTTTCTCCCTTTTTTAACTGTATTTTGAACTGTCCGCCTTTTCATTTGTTTGGGTCCTTATTTTCTCCATGGGCTTAAGGTTCACTGCGCTCTTATTCAAATTGGCGGGTTTCTGCCGCCCAAAGAGAAAGTTTAAAACACTTTTAAATTTAACGTTTTTCCCCGGCAATTCTTTTCCCCCCCAATTCCTAGAAGCACCGGTGACGGCGACAAACGCTATGTTAGGATTTGAGTGATGAAAATTTTTTAGAAGGTTTCAGCTCTTTTTCCAATAATATTTGACACCTAAAAAAAAAAATGTTTTTTTTAAATCATACTCCATCCCCGGACGGCCTGAGACCCCGAAAAATTTAAATTGCCCCCCCCTCTCCATAACTACAAGGGGACAAGTAGCTCGCGCTCAAAATTGGGCGGGAAATCCCCAAAAACCCCGGGCCAGCTCAACCAATAAACCTTTCGCTTTTTTTACTGTTTTTTTAAAACTGCCCCCGCTTTTGATTTTTTTTGGGCCCCCCTATTTCTCCATATTTTAAAAAGGGGGCCCCCTGTCCCTCCAATTCTGTTTGGCCCTTTTTTCCCTCCCAACCAAGGGGAAAGAGTTTAAACAATTTGAATTACGTTTTTCCCGGGGAAATTTCCACTATACCCCAAATTCCAAAATGTTGCGCCGGGGTTAAGGCAAACAAGCGTTTTTTGGGGTTTTTGGGGTTTAAATTTTTTTTTTAAAGAATTTTTTTTGCTCTTTTTCAATAATTTTTTAAAAACCCCTTTAAATTTAAAAATATTTTTTTAATCAAACTCCATGCCGCACGGCCAGAAAAGCTGAAAATTTAAAGGGCCCGATCTTTTCCATAGACTATAATGGGAAAAAGTAGCTCGCACCTGATTACCCCGGGATAATCAAGCCCCCCAACTCAACCAACCGGGCTCTTTTTCTGCTTTTTAAACCCTTTTTTTGGGAACTGATCCCCCCCCCTTTTAAAAATTTTTGGGTCAATTTTTCCCTTTAAGGTTAAAAAGGGCCCCCTTCGCTCCTTTTCCCTGTTTTGGCCCCGGGAAATTTGAAAAAACCCCCCTACCCCAACCCAATCACCCAAAATTTCCCCGCTTTTTTAAAAAACTGTTTTTTAAACCCGCCCGCCTTTATTTTGATTTGGCCAACTTCCCATAGGTTTTTAATGGGCCCCACTGTCGCCCAAATTCTGTTTTGGGGGGTTTTTTTTCCAGGCAATGAAAAGGGAAAGTTTAACAAAATTTTTAAATTTAACTGTTTTTTCCCCCGGGGCAATTTTAAAATATCAAATTCCTGAGTGCGTTTTTCAAGTTTTTTGGGGAAAGGATTTTTTTTATTTTTTTTTTTAGAAAGTTTTAGCTCTTTTTCAGGAATTTTTTTAACCCACCTTTATAAAGGGATTTTTTGATTCATACTCCATGCCGCAGGGACATTTTTAAAAATGTTTTTCTGGGCTGTTTTCCCCAGCCTTCTCGAATCGAAATATATGTTGGGCCAGCCCCCGGCACTGCCCCCCAACCCCCCCCACTGCCCCCCAACACACTGGCGAGGTCGGTGAACTTTTTCCCCCCCATGAAAGAGGCACCCCCTGGGAAACGGCGAAAATTGGGCGCAGCCCCCGCATTTGCGCCTAAGCCCCCGCACGGGCGCCCCACACACGGGTTTGGGAGCGGGGGGGACTTAAAAACCCCCCATGTATGACACACACGTCGGGGGCGAATCTTTGGCCTCCCGCACAGCGCCTAAGTCCCCCACGGGGCCCCACACACGGCGAGGCGCGGTAAAACTTTTCCCCGAAAGAAATGAGGGGCACCTCCCCCAGGGGGGGGGGAAAATATTGGGCGCATTCCCGCACGGGGGCGCCTAAGCCCCCCCCGCACTGCGCCCCACACACTGTGAGGCGCTGGTTTTCCCAAAACGGCATGTAAGACGCCCCACGTCGGGCGGGGGGGAAACGGGCCGCAGTCCCGCATTTGCCCAAACCCCCCGCACGCGCCCCACACACTGGCGAGGCGGGGGGAAATTTTAAACACCCGCAAAAAAGACAAAACCCCGGCCTGACATATATGAGTGAAAATTTTTTCGCGGGAAAAACTGGCGGAAAAAGCCCCCGACGGGCAGATTCATACTTTCCGCCCTTAGTGTCTAAACCGGGGAATTAAAAAATGGTAATGTTGGGCCCAGCGTTAGAATATTTAAAAAGGGGTTTTGAAAACTTTCAAAGGGACTTGAAAAACCAGGGGAACTTTTTAAGAGTTGGGGCCCTTTTAGAAACAAAAACTAAAACGGTATTTTCCCAATGGGGAAATTTTACCCCTTGTGAAAATTTTTTTGGCACCCAAAGCGGGTTTTTAAAGTTCAAAAATAAAAAAAACCCCCCGCCCCCCTTTTTTCTGAAAAACATTTGGGAAGGCTAAAAAAAAACAACAAAATTTCTAACCAAAAACCTTTTTTTCCCCCTTTTTCCCCGGGTTTTTTCCCCTTTTCCTCCAGATCTCCATTTCCCCCCCTGCAAAAAAAAATGAAAAAAAGTTTTTTTTTATTTTTTGTTATCCCTACTCCCCTTCAGTTTTAAAGGAATAACCCCTTACCCCCCTTTAAAGGGAATATTTTTTTTCTTATTATTTTTGGGTTTTTGGCCCCCCTAAAGTGTGTTTTTGCTTCTGCCCTTTTACTGTATTTGTTTTCTTGTTGTGCCTTGGTAAAAAATGGCTGCCAGTGTCACGGGGCCCCCAAAAATTTTAAAGGGAAAACGGGTTTTCCTAAAGCCAACGAACAAAGGGGGGACTCCATTTTAAACAAAAGGGCCTACACTAAAATTTGACATTGAGTTTTTGGCAAGGGTTAGGCATCCTGCATTTGATTTCATGGGGGGGTGGAGGAAGGGGGTTTAGCTTTTAAAGGGGATTGTCCCCCCCCTCAGATTTAAATGGTTTGCATCCGAATTTTCCGGGGTTCAGATTGTCTGAAATTTTAGCATATGACTCCATGCATTCACCTTTTTAAAATTCAACTCTGTGATTAAAGTCTGCAAAATTATTTAGTTTTAACTTTATAACCCTTCCCTTCCGAAACTGCTAGCAGGAGTTTAAAACCTAAAGTAAAACACAAAAATTTAAATAAGTTTTTTGTCTGAAAGTTCAAAATAACACACTCGGGCTCCCAAAGACCTTGTTGATGAAAAACACTCCTTCCCTATAACATAAACAAACAAAAAGGGGAAAAGGAAAAAACAGGGGGCCCCCACGGGGGGAACCAAATAGAGCCAGGAAGGTGAAAAAATCATTTGTAGCCCCCTTTAAAACAAAAAAAATAAACAAAGCAATATATTTGAAAAAAAATTTTCCCATTTAGTGTTCCCACTTTTTAAAAAGCAATTTTTTTTGTAGCAAGAAAACCCCTTTACTGAGAAATAATGGCCCAAAACATTTTATTTTTTTAACGATGTTGCAGTTTAGGGAAAATTTGGTACTATTAGGTGGGCTAAGACTAAAACGGGTTTTTAACCATGCTTGGCTTAAAAATGGCCCTAAAAAGACCAAAAATTTTTGGGGCCCCGTGAGCAAACCAGCCCCATTTTGGGTTTTGGACTTCTAGGAAAAATTTTTGGTTTTCCTTGGAAAGGACATCCCCCGGGAAACAAATATGGAGCCCAAGCCTCAGAAAAAAGAGTTAACTTGATTCTTGAAAATCATAAGCACTTCTATTGATGTATCTACCAGAAAAATGCAGGAGGTATTGAATATAGAAGCTTGGGCAGGTTTGTTTTGATTCTTCTAGTAAAAGAGATAACTGTTTTGAATAACTGGATGCTATCATACATCTCATCATTGTCCTATCCTGCCACAAACAGTGGTCTGGTCCACTTTAGCTTAAAGGGTTGTCTTGAGAGTTCCAAAAGTTTTTTTTGTCACAACGGGGCAAAATGGGAAAATAAAGAAAAAAAAGCAAAATTCCTTCCGGGAAAGGCTCCCTTTCCAAAATCGGGGACTTCCCTTTCATTTTGGACAAAGCACGTACCCTTTCCCTTTTTCAAGTGAAAGGTGCAGCCAATCACAGGCCACAGCTACAGCGAAGATCACCGGGATGGAACGGGAGCGTCCAGGAGCTAAATATGCTTCTTTTATTCTAATTTTTCATCATGCCCTGTCAGACAAAAAAAGCTTTTGGAACTCCAAAAAATATATAAACTTGCAAAACTTTTAAAAAGGGAAAAATGGGGCTTTAGGAAAAGAGGGGCCCCCTTTTTGGCCAAGTGGGTTTCGGGGCCCGGGCTTTTCAGGCAAGAAAGCAACAGGCATATTCCCAAAATTACTGAGCAGAAAAGTGCTTTAAAGTACATACAAAAAAGGGTTGGGGCCCCAAAAAACCGGGCCCCAAAATAGTTGGCCCTTTTAATCACCCCCCATTTTTGGGGCCCCAAAAAAAACAACCCACGGGTCGACACTAAAAAATCACCCCCCACTGGGGGGCCCCCCAGAAACAACGCTTTATCTTTTTGGGTATATTACAACATTTTTGGGGGGGGGGGACTTCCCTTTTTTCAGAAATTTGCAACCCTACGCATTTTTTTTAAAATAATAACAGCAAACCCTTTAAACCCTTTTCCTCCTTTTTCCCACGTTCCCCCCCCTGCATTTGCCGGGAAAAGACCAAATGGACCCGGGGAAAAAGGGGAAATTTTTTTACAATAAATAATGCAAAAAATTATTCTAAAAATTTAACAAAAAATTTTTTAGACCAAAAAATTTTTTTAAAAATTTTCTTCCCGGGAAATCCTTTAAGCCCAAATTTGTCCTTTATCCCAAAAAATTGCCCCGATTCCCTTTGGCAGCCCCAAAAGGGAAGAAATTAAACTTGTACTAAGGAATAAAATTAAATATAAAAACATCTACATTCTTGGGGGGGGTTAAAAAGCAAGAAAACATACAAAAGAAAAAGCGGGAAAGGGTCCCCCTTTATTGTTTCAGAAGTGTTTTTGTGTAAAAATCTTTTTAAAAATTTTTTAAATTAATTTGGGGGTTTTCCTTTAGAAAAGGGGCGTGGGGGGGTTTACAGCAAAAAATTGGGAAATTCCACCCCTTTGGCTATTCTTAGCCAGTCTTTTTTAGAGGGAAATTGGTGATAAGGGAAAATTTAACAGCGGGGTTAGAAGGCTACAGAGTTTAAAAAGGGTTAAGATTTGGCAAATAGAAAGATAAACAAGCTACTTTGCTGCTGATTAGACAATGCAGGGACTGAAATCACCAGCCCAGGCCACTGCTAGAGCAGGGAGATGTGGTCGATAACCTAGGAAAGGTTGTGTACACAAGCGGGAGATAAGAACTGCTCTAACTCTGAAATGAAGCAGAGCAATGTATTTGGTTTAAGTCTTATATTTACCTCTGTCTGCATGTTATAGCTATTAAATGTGGTGGGAATAACCCTTTTAATTCAGTGTTTTGTATAAATATCAAAATGTATATCAAAATGTGAGCTGGTTCCAAGAACACTAAGGTACAAATTTTCCAATTATATTTTCCTCTGTGCAGGCCCAACTCCTGACTTTGAAATGCAAATGTAGAAAGAAAATTCTAACTGTCTACAGTCATCTCAAAATGACTCAATACAACTTTGGTAAAAGGCTCCAAACAGCTGCAACCAGTAACAAGCGATCTACTGTACAGTGGGTACGGAAAATATGCAGACCCCTTTAAATTTTTCACTCCAAAAAGTTCATTTTTTTGCTAATTAATGTACACTCTGCACCCCATCTTGAAAGAAAAAAACAAATTTATTAAACAAGAAAAACTGAAATATCACATGGTCTTAAGTATTCAGACCCTTTGCTCAGTATTGAGTAGAAGCACCCTTTTGAGCTAGTACAGCCATGAGTCTTCTTGGGAATGATGCAACAAGTTTTTCACACTGAATTTGGGGATCCTCTGCCATTCTTCCTTGCAGATACTCTACAGTTCCCTCAGGTTGGATGGTGAACATGGGTGGACAGCCATTTTCAAGTCTGTCCAGAGATGCTGAATTGGGTTTAGGGCAGGGCTCTGACTGTGCCACTCAAAAATGGTCACAGAGGTGGTCTGTAGCCACTGCTTTGGTCTTTTAGCTGTGTGCTTAGGGTCAGTGTCTTGTTGGAAGAAGAACCTTCGGTCAAGTCTGAAAAACACCCCCATAGCATGATGCTGTCACCACCATGTTTCACTGTTGGGAATGTATTGGGCAGTGATGAGCAGTGCCTGGTTTTCTCCACACATACTGCATACCACCAAAAAGTTCAATTTTCGTCTCATCAGACCAGAGAATCTTATTTCTCATAGTCTGGGAGTCCTTCATATGTTTATTTGGAAACTGTATGCGGGCTTTCATATGTCTTTCACTGAGGAGAGGCTTCTGTCGGCACACTCTGCCATAAAGCCCCGACTGGTGGAGGGCTGCAGTGATACTTGACTTGATGGAACTTTCTCCCATCTCTCTACTGCATCTCTGGAGCTTAGCCACAGTGATCTTGGGGTTCTTCTTTACCTCTCTCAACAAGGCTCTTCTCCCACGATTGCTTAGTTTGGCTGGACGGCCAGGTCGAGGAAGAGTTGTGGTCGTCCCGAACTTCTTCCATTTAAGGATTATGGAGGCCACTGTGCTCTTAGGAACCTTGAGTGCTGCAGAAATTCTTTGGTCAGATCTGTGCCTTCCCACAATTCTGTCACTGAGCTCCTTGGGCAGTTCCTTAGACCTTATGATTGTCATGTGCTCTGACATGCACTGTGAGGTCTTATATAGACAGGTGTGTGCCTCTCCTAATCAAGTCCAATCAGTTTAATTAAACACAACTGGACTCCAATGAAGGAGTAGAACAATCTCAAGGAGGATCAGAAGGAAATGGACAGCATGTAAGTTAGGCCCAGTTCACACGGCTTATTCACGCCGGATTTGCAAGCCGGATTGCGCTCGCAATTCCAGCTTGAATAAGGGGCGAGTGCGGGGGCGCGGCCCGCCGGCCCCATAGACTGCCATTACCCACGGCGCGTATTGCGCCCGGATAATGTGCATGTCACTTTCTCCCCGCCCGGCAGATTAGCCGAGCGGGGAGGAGCAACGGAATCCACTGTTCTCTATGAGAACAGTGGATTACCGTAATTACTCCGACGGATTGGCGCCGTACTGCAGCGCAAATCCGGCGGGGAGAACGGCGCCAATCCGCGGCGAAATAAGCCGTGTGAACACGGCCTTAAATATGAGTGTCACAGCAAAGGGTCTGAATACCTATGACCATGTGATATTTCAGTTTTTCTTATTTAATAAATTTGCAAAAATATCTACATTTCTGGATTTTCTCTTTCAAGATGGGGTGCAGAATGTACATTAATGAGCAAAAAAATGAACTTTTTAAATCTTACAAAATGGCTGCAATGAAAGAAAGAGTGAAAAATTTAAAGGGGTCTGAATACTTTCCACACCCACTATATACTGCTAATTCTAACAGTAGGCATATAGAACATCATTCAATGATACAGCAATGCTGACTTTTTGAGGGGATATAAGGTACTTCTTGCCCATTGTGGGAGAGGTGCCATTTATCTGTATTTCAAAACTTGTTTGGTAGGCCATTCTTTTAACAACCCATGCCATTTCATCAAATAATTTTACATAATGCATCCATCTACATTTGCATTCCGTATCCGTATGACAATATTGAGTATTATATACTTCTCTTCCCAATAACCAGGTAAATTTTTCACTTCCATTGCGACCTCACATTCACATTCCTCTGCCACTGAGTATCATACAGCTGGAGACCTAAGGGGTGTGTGCCACCAGGGCCAGGATGATGGGTAGGCAGAGGATACACTGCAGATTTTCCATGGTGTATTTGCATGCAGAAAATCCACAGGGTATCACAAAAGAAGCAATGTGTAGGAGAGATACAAAAATCTCATTCCCATACTACGGAAAACCCACCCAAAGCCCCCATCTACCTGCATTGTGGATTTTAACCCCTTCAGGTTGCAACAGTTTTCTGATCTTTGCTTCTCATTTTTTGTGCCCCACCAGAAATGTTTTTATTTTCCACTTACATAGATGTATGAGGGCTTGTTTTTGTGGGACAAGAAGAATGTCACCAGTGGCGGCGCAGCCCACAGGTCGGCCTGCAGGTGCACTCGTGCCCCCATTAGTCCCTTTGCGCCGGGAGAGAGTGGTGCCGCGGTCCACATATCGGGCACACTCGCTCTCCTGGGCACATCTACTCACCTAGCCGTGCTCCTGCTTCCTGGCGTCCGCCTGCCGGCTGCACATCCCCGCTCCTTAGGGCGCGCGCACCAGCTCTCTTGGATTTAAAGGGCCTGCATGCCGGTGATCGTTTGACTGCCGGCTGCTGACCTTATATAATGGCTCCACCTCCAACATGCATGTGCCGAATCCATAGTGCTGTTACCCATGCGAGGAAGCTTTCCTGAAGTCTGGTGTGCCATTTCCATGTACCAGTCCCGTTTCCTCACGTTCTTCGACCACGAATATTCGGCGCCTGCCCTGACCTTCTGGCCTGTGCCCGACTACGAGATTGTCTACCGATTCTGTACCACATTGCACCTCGGCTGCCTCCACAAGCAAGTCACATCAGGGGTAGCGACCTGGTGGAATCCCGCCACGGCAAGTCCATCCCGCCTTGCGGTGGGCTATGGTGAATACCGGGACCCACTTAGACTCCGCTCCCTGGTGTGGCCTGTACCACCGCTTCACTACTCCAGGTTGTTACAATTGGATTCGGCCATGGATCCCGCCAAGATGCCGTTGCCTAGCGTCGCTAACCTCACTAGCATCGTGGCTCAGCAAACTCAGCAATTATCACAACAGGCTAAGCAACTGCATCAGCTTTCCCGCTATGATGGCCCCAAATATTTTCCGCCCACACAGCAACCGCAGTCCCCCTCCCGTGGTTTCCCCCTTGGCTTTATGGGTCAAGTCTCAAGCTCCCGTGTCATTTTCTTGAAAATTTTTTGGGGACCCCAAGTCATTAGGGGTTACGCAATGCCCATCACGGGAACTGATGGGGCCCACAGTTTTCCCAAATGAACGGCCCCAAAAGGGGCCCTTTGTTGCAGTCTTTTTCTTGGGAAAACCCTGGCAAAGGGGCACACCATTTGGGATAGAGAACCCGGGGACGTTAATTTCAGCTTTTCCCGGGAATTACCAACGTCGGGGCCAAGACCAGGTCAGTCAGCCTATATCCAGAAACCCCAAGAAGGGGTTATCCCCAAATCCCCCTCCGGCCCGGGGCTGGATTCTTTTTTGTGGAGGAAAAAGACGGCTCGCACATCCTGCATAGACACCGCGGGCCAAAAAAATAACCGTGAAGAACCCCTACCCCTACGGGGTAATCACGGAGCTCTTCGATCGGCTTCACGTGGCCAGGATTTTCTCCAAATTGGACTTGCGAGGGGCCTACAATCTCATCCATATCCGGGAGGGTGATAAGTGGAAGACAGCGTTTAACACCCGCAATGGGCATTTCCAGTATTTGGTTATGCCCTTGGGCCCGGGAAACTCCGCGATTTTCCGGGATTCATTAACAAATTTTCTGGAACTCCTGTACACCTGCGTTATCTTTACCTGATGATTTTTGGGCTTCCGCCTGATTTGAAAGCCCATCTAACCTAACTAGAGAAAGCCGTTCCAAAAACCATTTTTCCCTTTTCTGGTTACTAATTCGGACAAGGGGTCCAATTTCCGGGGTTTTTTGCAGTGGCCACGTCCTGACGGCATTCAGGCCATACAGAGCTTTTGCTTCGCCAACTTTACCCGTTTTTTCCACACTTTCTACTGGCAGCTCCAATTGTGTTCTTACTAAGAAGTCGGCAACCCGAAGCAGTGGCCACAGGCACTTAAACCTTTCCCTGGGTTAAACGGCATTTGGGACAGCTCCTACCTGCCCGCCGGCATAGAGAGACTTTTTTTTTCCCGGAGGGGGATGCTTCGTCGATGGGAGAGGCGGTGCTTTCCCCCCGAACCCAAAATGCAAGACCACAGTGTGGGGGTTTTTCTCCAAACCTTTTCCCCCGGAAAACTACACGATTGGTTTTTCCATGAGCTGTTCCATTAGCTGCCCGGGAAAAATGGCGCCATCTCTGGGGGGGCTAGCATCCTCACTATTTCTGGACCCCAAAAACCTTTTGTACCATCAACACACAGCGCCTTTAAACCCCCGCAAAAACCACTGGGGCCCTCTCTTCTCTCGATTAAATTTTTTGATCCACTTCCGCCCAGCTGAGAAGAACATTTTAAAACAAAAAAGGATAATTTTTAAAAAATTTTTTTGGTTAAAGAAAAAACCCGTCCGTTGGTTTTTCCCACCCATTTGAGAGCAGGAATTTTTTGAGGGGAAAACGACCTCTTTATCTTTAAAAAAATTTAAAAGTAAAACTTCAGCGTAAAAAGCTGAGAAAATATGAAAAAAAGGGAAATCTGACAATCACTATATATGGGCAGGATAAGTAGGACTTCAACTTCTTTCTTAAAGGGGTTGTCTCACTTAATTGATTAATCTTACTGCAGTCCTGTTTTCTCAGTTTCATTTTTGAATTCAGGGGAGTGTTTACTGGCTACTAATGGCCTTCAGTGATGAGCTGCTGAGGACTCCAGATCTGTAGCTATAGCGACCTGAGGAGCTGCCCATACAAGAGTGGATATCTCAGAATAGGTAGGATACTGTTAATGGACATACATTGCAAAATGATTTGTTTTTGCAAGATCTTTAACATAAAAAGCAATCCTTATAGTGAGGTAACCCCTTCTAGAAATTATTTAAGGATTTAATCTGCTTTTTACTCAGAAATCCTGCTCCAAATCATATAAACCTATATATCACAGAGCTCAGCTGCTCTCCCTCTATCATATCCTGCTGTCAGATAAGGAAGCATAAACCCCCTGAAAAGTTCTCTTTAATCCCTTCACGACCTTGGACGTATGCATACGTCTTGAGGATCGCGCAAACTCTAAAGCAGAGTTTGCGCGATCGGCGCGGGGTGTCAGCTGGATATTACAGCTGACATCCCGCAGCGTTGGCCCCGACCCAGGATCGCTCCAGGGGGGGGGCTGGTTAACCCCTTAATTATCGCGACGATCGGGTCGCAATAACTAAGAGAGACGCAGGAGGAGATCGCTCCTCCTGCGTCTCTGTCGGTGACAGTAGCTACACGGATCGCTCGATCCGTGCCACTCCTGCCTTCTGACAGACAGCACGGAGGGCATAGAATGCCTTCTGGGTTGTCTGTGACATCACGATGCCCGGCCGTGCCCTGTGGGTATGGCCCGGCATCGTGACTGACAGTTGCCATAGGAACCAGTACACAGCAAAAAGCTGTGCATTGATTCCTATTGAATGAGAGATCTAAAGATCTCTCATTCAAATCCCCTATGGGGAAAAGTAAAAAAAAATGTGAAAAAGTACAAAAAAGTGAAAAAAAGGGAAAAACATGTAAAACATAAACACGAAAAATAAAATAAAAACACGTACACCGCCCTTTTCCCCTTTACAAACGCCAATCGCCCCAAAAAAGATCAAAAATAAATAAAGTACCCATAATTGGTATCGCCACATGCGTAATGACCTGCCCTATAAATATGTCATGTTAATTTACGCGTACGTTGAACGCCGTAAAAAAAACAAAAAAAACAATCACAGAATTAAGATTTTTGTTAATCCCGCAGCACATAAAATGGAATAAAAGTGATCAAAAACCCCTATAAACGCCAACGTTGTACCAATTAAAACGTCAGTTCATCCCGCAAAAAAAAAGTCCTAACACAGCTCTGTATACGAAAAAATAAAAAGTTATGGCTCTCAGAAGATAGCCATGCATAAATATTCTTTTACACACTAAAAACACTTTATTTTTTTTTTTAAAGTACTTTAACATAAAAAAAACTATATAAATTGGGTATCACCGTAATCGTATTGACCCACAGAGTAAAGCTAACGTATTACGGATACTGCACAGTGAGCGGTTAAAAATAAAAATAAAAAACACTACTAGGATTGCAGTATTTTCTTCACTCTGCCTTCCAAAAAACGGATTAAAAACTGATCAAAAAGTTTTGTCCCCCCAAAAATGATACCAATAAAAACGTCAACTCATCCAGCAAAAAACAAGCCTGTATACAGCTCCATACACAGAAAAATAAAAAAGTTATGGCTCTCAGACTATGGAGATGCAAAAATGTGTTTTCCTGTTTAAATAAAAGTGTTTTTATTGTATAAAAGCAGTAAAAAATTAAAAAAAATATACAAATTGGATATAGCTGTAATCGTATCGACCTGCTGAGTAAAGCTAGCATGTCATATCTAACGCAGAGTGACCGCTATAAAAAATAAAAAACACTACTAGGATTGCTGTATTTTGTTCAAAATGCCTCACAAAAACCTTAATAAAAAGTGAACAAAGTGTTGTATGCACCCCATAATGGTACCAATAAAAGCATCAATTCACCCCGCAAAAACAAGGCCCTACACAGCTCTACACACAGCAAAATAAAAAAGTTATGACTGTCAGAATAGGACAACATAAAAACGCAATTTTTTATAGACCTATTTCTATTGTGTAAAAGTAATAAAACATAAAAAACTATATAAAATTTATACCATTGCAATTTTACTGACCCCCATAGTAAAGTTATCACATCATTTACAGTGCACGGCGAACGCTGTAAAATTAAAGCCCAAAAAACAATGGTAGAATTGCCATTTTCATGGCCCAATGCTAAAACAACAATGGAACACCTGTGCACCCAAAATGCACAATACACGCCTAGTTGTGATCCATGAGGGGTGTTCGATCCAAAATGGGGCGACTTCTGGATGGTTTAACCTGTTCTGGTACTTTGGGGACTTTACAAATGAGACATGGCCCCACCAAAATCTGCGTTTCAAAAGCCAAATAGCACTCCCTCCCTTGTACTCCCTGCCATGCGCCCAAACAGCAGTTTACACCCACATGTAGGGTATTACCGAACTTGGAAGAAATTGCTTAACAAAGTTTTGGGGTTCTTTTTTCCAGGATTCCTTGTAAATATGAAACATTTTAAAAATTGCAGATTATTGGAAAAAAAATTTTTTTTAATTTTTACAGCCTAATGCTAAAAAAAAATTGTGAATCACCTGTGGGGTCGATATACTCACTACACACCTGTATATATACCTTAAGGGGTGTAGTTTCCAATATGTGGTCTTTTTAGGGGTGTTTATTAAGTTTTAGCACCTCTTCAAACCTGAAATGGCGCCTAAATAAAATTGCATTGAAAATGAGACCCCAGAGTCCAGTAGGTGCTCCTCCTATTCTGGGGCTTATGGGTGAGCCAAATAATGCACGAGGGGTACCTAGGGGATATTTCTAAAAATGGCAGACCTGGGGGAACTGATATTACATTGCATTTACCTAGTCACATTTACCGTATTCCAGTAAACAATGGATAAATATTGAAAATCTGCAAAAATAGTGAAATTTTGAAATTTCACTTCCACTTTGCTTTAATTTCTGTGAAATACCTAAAGTTAACAAACTTCCTAAACACTGTTGTAAATACTTTAAGGGGTCTAGTTTCTTAGAAGGTGTCATTTATGGGGGTATCTAACATACAGGCCCCTCAAAGCCACGTCAGAACTGGACTGGTCCCTAAAAAAATGTATATTGCTAATTTTCTTGAAAATGTGAGAAATTACTACTAAATTTCTAAGCCCTCTAATGTCATAAAAAAAGGACATTTAAAAAATGATGCCAACCTATAGTGGACATATGGTAGATGCTAGTTATAAACTATTTTGTGGTGAATAATTATCTGTCTTGTACGCAGAAATTTTGAGACTTTCAAAATCACAGATTTTTCACATTTTTCATGAAATTTTGATATTTTTCACAAAAAAAACAAGGCTTGTATGGATAAAATTTTCTCAGAATCAGATGGATAGGTACAAGTGTCAAAAAGTTATTCTCACATAAAGTGACACATGCCAGATTTAAAAAATAGGGCTGTGTCAGGAAGGCCAAAACTGGCTGGGTCCTTAAAGGAGTTGTCTCATTACAAGCTTTCAGCCTACCTCAGTGTGCCTGGCAGTTGAATTCAGGGGCGTGCTTCTTGTCTGCCTCTTCTCCTCCCTCTTCCCCCCTCCCCTCAGCACACAGACAGCTCTCCTCCATAACTTCTATACAGCAGGGAGGAGGGGGGAGTGAGGGGGTTTGCTGCCAGAGTTAACCCTGTGTGTGCCTGCCTAGGTCTGCTGCAGGCTCCTGGATCAGCTGTATTGTTAGCTCCACGGAGACATAGAGAGAGGGCTGATCTATGAGTGTGGAGCAAGAGGTCTGTGAAGCTGTGTATGCTAATAGCAGAGCAGGGGGGATGCAAGTGTTCCTATACCCCCTGCTTAGAATACAAATCTGCACATCTCCAGCAACAAACAGACCCTGTCAGAACAGACACAGGGCAGCTGTGAAGTGTTACTATACTCAGGATGTGTCACTAGTACAGCAGAGCATAAAGCATTCACATGTCCCCCTGATCTGTATAGTATTAGAATAGTCACAGCTCCATAGACACATCATGATTATAGTAACACACAGGGTCACTGCTGTCACATCTATTGATCAGCCTCATCTCTGCTCTCTTCAATCTGTGTAGAGAACAGGAGGAAGCAGGCACACACAGGGTTAATCCAGGCAGCACAGACACAGAAGCCAGAGCCTTCCCCCTCCCTCCACTACAGAAGCATTCTGTGAGGAGGGGGGCTCTGCTCTGACCTGTATTCAGAGGCTGATGAGTCATACAGACCTGACAGCCAGTGAGATAAAGATCAACAGGTCAGCTGCTATAGAGATTTGAGAAGCTGATGTACTACTACTAACAGGGCTAACTCAAAATCAGTAGGACATTTGTAATGAACATATATTGCAAAGCAGCTTGTTTTTTAAAGATCTTTTAATTAAAACCCAATCATTGTAGCGAGACAACCCCTTTAAGGGGTTAAGTTTCAGTTTGCCCATGTATGCTTTAAGACTCAGCATATTATTCAGATACTCAGAGCAGACAATATGGAATTGCTGATAACATTTTCAACCACCTTATTGATTTGGAAGACTGTCAGATTGCTGGCAGGCCTTTTTCACATTTGTTCTAAAGAGCATGCAACTGAACTCAACTGGGCAAAATAGCTGCTAACTCACTTCAAGACTTGGAATTTTCCATTTACTAACCACTCCTAGTATGCAAGTAAATTATCAGTATACCAAAAGATTCATCACATTTCAGTTTGATTGAACCAGATAGCTAAAAACTAAAACCTTTTTAAATTAAGAACTGTATGACATGAATGTATTTACCTGGGAACCCCTAAATCCTTGTTCTCCAGCAGCACCTGGCGCTCCAGGACTCCCTTTAATTCCCTACAGATAAACACTGATGTTATTTACAGCTATATTCACAAAATGTCTATATATGAACTAACCTCAATACTTCTCGGAATTCAATACACTTCAAGAATTTCTCTACAGCGGTATATTAAAATGTATATCAGTTATCTTCTAGTATAAATCATTGCATTGACACATGTATAAAGACAGTCCCCGGGTTACAAACGGGATAGGAACTGTAGGTTCGTTCTTAAGTTCAATTTGTATGCAAGTTGGAACAGGTATATTTATTAAATGTAACTCCATCGTAAAACTTTTTTTTTTTAGTTTTGGAGAGTGCAGAGAAGGGTTTTTACATTTGTTCTGCTGTCTTTGCCCCTGTTTAGAAGATTTCAACTCATTTTCACCTCATTTCCTGCTGTGGCATGCTGGAACTTGCCGTTCCACAGCTACTATCTGCTGTGGAACATGGAAGTACAAGTACCAGCATGCCCCATAAGTTTCCGTTTGTAAGTAGGAGGGAGATGTAAGTCGAAACGGTGTAAGTCAAAGACTGCCTGTATTTTGATACAGAGAGATCTATTTTATTACAACTTGTTTTGAAGTTAGGAAAGTGGGTTTTGTCTATGTCACACATATGCAATATGCCGATTGGTAGTGAATCGTGACAGCCTTTGCAGGTTTCCATAATTGTCATTAAAAGGGACTGTCACGTTCTGCTGATTGAGTGAATAAACTTCCTCTTTTGCACATTGTTGATTTACTTTCTCACTTCTTTTTGACACATCATAAACTCAATTGTAGGAAATCCTCTGCTCCATAGTAGAGAGTCTAGACTAGCTCCTATTTTTATGAATCAGCTTGACCATATATTACATTGGATTAAATGGGTGGCCTGGTCAGTCAATATCAACTGACAGTGACGGTATTAAGCATATTGATTATTAGGGAAGGAGTGTATGTCTGTGGTCCTTTTGTCTAAAGAATCAATAAAATTATCTTTCCAGATGCAGCTACATTCTTATTTATTAGCTGATTTTTAGTATTGTAGTCCCATTCAGGTAACTGAGTGCTGTACGCCAGACACAGCCCATGAATAGGAGTGGGCTTTCTGACAAAAAAATGGATGTTTTTAACTAATCTCATACAACACTAAATGGAGGTGGTTTATGCTGCCCTGTATGTGATAGAAGAGAGGAGCTGAGCTCTGTGATATATAGGTTTAGATCACTTGGAGCAGGATTTTTGAGTAAAAAGCAGAGAAAAAAATAAAAATTGAAAGTTAAAGTACTGCTTACCCTACCCAGATACAGTGATTGATAGCTTGCTCTGTGCACACACTGTTACAGAGAAAACGGTCAATCACTGTATGTAGGTAGGCTAAGCTGGGCTACCACTGTTTCTTAAGGAGTCTTTTCAGCTTTTTTTCTCTGCTTTTTACTCAGAAATGTTGCTCCAAATCATACAAACCTATATTTCCCATTTATTTTCTCCTTTTAACCTATCCTGTTTCAGATAGAGTAGCATAAACCACGTGATAGGTTCACTTTTAGTTTTCAAGCATGAATGGGCATTTAGTAGTATATTTGTTATTGCATGTCAATGTATTGCAATGCCTTGGTTCTGATATGTGTCGGTAAATAGTAATATCTGTGTTCTGATACAATTCTGTCATGGATTATATTTATAAGGAACTGTATTATGATACTGGTTGTAAAAAATCATTAGTAATCAGTACTGTCAAGCTAAAAGGTTTACTAATGAAATGTTACATTGATAAATTAAAATATATCCTAGTTTAATAAACTGCTATAATCTTACCTGTGTTCCAGGAGGGCCTCTTCTACCAGGAGGACTCTGAAATGCAGTATAAGATTTTTTTTTATATAACCTGACAATAAATAAACATATTCTTTGGATTTATATTAAATGGTCCTCAGAATATGGAGACAGTGAAAACAAGCAATTTTGCAATTGGATGTCATTTGCAAAGCTGTCTTGTTTTCACTGTCTCCCTTATCTTCGTTTTGTGTAAACACTGTTCCCCAGTGACTGTCGGATTCCACCTCCTTTCATTTCATTGGCTGACGGCTCTACTAATTTACATTCTGTCTGGCCCCTGTTCGTATTCACGGGAGCATGCATTCCTGCCGCTCTCACTCAGAATAAGGGGCCGACAACATTTCACTCTGCATAGCCAGCAGCTCCACAGTAACACTGCAGCTGCTTCTGCAATCAGAAAACAGCAGAAATTTGCCCGGTGCCTTAATGCTGCTGTGTCTAAACATAGAAAGGAGACAGATCTGTGCTGCTCTGGATGAGTTCATAGACTGGATTAAACTGTAACAAACCTCCAGCTGTGAGAGGAGAAAAGATCAGTGCTCTGAGTTCATAGAAGACTGTCTAGACTGAATGCAGGCCTGTGGTATGTAAACAGCTGTTACAAAATAAGAATGCATAGGGAGAGGAACGACACAGTGACATGTGGACTCAGACAGAGAGGGGGGGGGGAGCAGGGATGTGCTAAACCCTTCCACTTATCTCAAACAAAAACACTGACTGGGGAGCGAGCACGAACAGTGAAGGGGGGATGATGTCACCCCCCTTCAGTTAAGAAACATCCAGCTGGGAGGGGAAGAAACGCCCTTGGATTTGAAGAGCTGAGAAACTGAAAGTACAATGAAACAGACGAACTGATGAAGCGCTACATCCCCTTTAATGCTGGATTTGGTGCATTGAATAGAAGTAGAAAGTATGCTACAGTGAACTTAAAAGTTTGTACATGTAACCATAGAGCCCCATAGTCAAACTTAGAATAGTGTGTACTTCATCAGGGCAAGAAAGCCTGCTGTAATTTTTCTCTTTTTTCTTTGGCCTCCCAGTGATCTGCATTAATTTCTTCATGCTGTCTTTCCATCATCCGCTCACTTCTAAATGGAGATGGCCCTCTTTTTTTGCTGGTTTCCAGAGATGCTGCGAAGCCTTTTACCCCAGTAGTTTCACCCACACATACTTTATTATTTTGTTTTGATCCTAGTTCTAGACATGAGTGCATCCTCTATACAATATGCCACAATTACTTATCTGTCAGTAATATAGATAACAAAGACATATCCACCATTAATATAAATAACCACTTATACTAATAACATATTAAACAGTTTAAGCCCCACCTCCAAATAAAATTTGCATCAGATTCTATGTCTTACATAGCTTCCAACAGAACCAGGTTTTCCAGATTCTCCTTCCAGTCCAGGCTCACCCTAGAAATGTGATGGGATAAAACATAAATATAACATGTTTTACTAATAGGATTGCTAAATATTCACTGAATACAGTGAAGGAGCTGACCAGTAAAAAAAAGCATTTTATAAATAATATCAGGTGACCAAAAAGTGTAATGTACATGACGTACACTACATAAGCTAAAGGGTTAAGGGAATATAATATATATGTCTAAAACGCTGGCAAAAAAGTGAGTACGCCCCTAAGTGAAATGGACAAATTGTGCTCAATTTGCCATTTTACCTCCACTGAGTCATGTGTCTTGTTAGTGTTACAATGTCTCAGGTGTAAATGGGGAGCAGGTGTGTTAAATTTGGTGTTATCACTTTAACACTCTCTCATACTGGTTACTAGAAGTCCAACATGGCACCTCATGGCAAAGAACTACCTGAGGATCTTAAACAAGTATTGTTGCTCTACATAAAGATAAGCTAGGCTATATGAAGATTGCCAACACCCTGAAACTGAGCTGCAGCATGGTGGCCAAGACAATACAGCAGTTTACCAAAACAGGTTTTACTCAGAACAGTTCTCGTCATGGTCAAACCAGAGAATTTGAGTACATGTGCTCAGCATCATATCCAGAGAATGTCTTTTCAAAATAGACAGATGAGTGCTGCCAGCATTGCTGCAGAGGTTAAAAGTCTGGGTCTGCATGGATGTCGTCCCAGAAGGAAGCCTCTCCTAAAGATGATAACAAGAAAGCCCACAAACAGTTTGCTGAAGACAAGCAGACTAAGGACATGGATTATTGAAACCATGTCCTGTGATCTGATAAGACCAAAATAAACATAGTTGGTGCAGATGGTGTTAAGCGTGTATGGCGGCAACCAGGTGAGGAGTACAAAGACAAGTGTGTCTTGCTTACAGTCAATCATGGCAGTGGAAGTGATATGGTTTGGGGCCGCATGGGTGTTGACGACTGTGGGGAGCTACAGTTAATTGAGGGAACCATGAATGTACTGTGACATACCGAAGCAGAGCATGATCTCCTGGAAACTGGGCTGCAATGCAGTATTCCAACATGATAATGACCTCAAACACACCTCCAAGATGACCACTGCCTTGCTAAAAAAATAGATGGTGCTGGACTTGCCATCATGCCCAGAGTAACCATTGAGCATCTGTGGGGCACCAATATCATGTCCCTTCCGGGATGGGTTAAACCCTATTGAAGATTGTGGGGCATCAAAGGGGTGGGACAAAAGGGGTAAGGGATGTAACTCCTTGGTTACATTTGGGCAAGAGTTAAGGTTTTAGGGAAACACTGGTTTCTACAATGTTGCTCCAACTGTATTTAGTGTATACTGCTAAAATTTCTGTTCCTGCCCAGGTGTGCACATTGATGGCCAGTCGTGTTAAGATTGAGGGCACTTTAAATGTTTACAAGTGTCATATTTATATGTACAAGGTCATTTGTCAGTGTTGTTCCATGAGAATATATAATACAATATTAACAAAAATATGAGGGGTGTACTCTATTTTGATAGATATTATATTTATTCTTACTGTAGCAGCATTTATCTGTTTTACCTCAGTAATTCTTAACAGCCTAAGCAGGAGTGGTTAGATAGGTTGAAGTGTAGGGAGAAGTTAGCAACACAGTTATATACCCTATCTAGGAACACAGTTGAGTTCAGTGCATTTCAGTTGGAGCATTGTTCTAGTTAAGTGGTATTCCCATCTCAATAATTAGCTTTAAATGTGTAGGCAAAGGTAAATAAAGACTAATACCAAATACATTGCTGTTCTGCTTTTGCTTCATTTCAGAGTTAGAACAGTTTCTGTCTACTGCTTGTTTACACAAGCTACCAACCACCTCCCTCTGCTCTAGCAGATCTGCTGAAATTGTGATGTCACTCCCTGCTGTGTCTGTGTTTATCCATCTTTTTGACAAACTTGCTATTAAAACCCCTCCAATAGGCTCGGCTAGGAATAGCAGAGCTGAAATGTCAGACACTGCTGTAGAACCATCCTCAACCTGAGCAGGAAGTGGTAGCCCGAAGCTGGCTGTGAAGAGCAGGCTCCTTGAAACCGGCAGTTGTAAAAACTCCTCTTTCTCCATTAGAGGTATAATACTAGGCCTATGTCAGCTACGGCCTAGAGTCAGAGATTTGAGATCTACAACCCTATAACAAGAAACAAGATGTGCATTTCAGCAGCCAGAGATCCTGGAGTTTGAAGTAGAAGTGAAGTTTGTAAGGAAGTATAAGTATAAGTGAGTAAAGGTGACTGTCTTTCACCTTTATATCGCTTCCTGCTTGTTCTGCAAATTCATCAAGGACACCTTCAGCACCACGGCAGTAGGCTTATCCAAGATTGTATTCCAGTGGATTGGGGAACAACATTGGCTCCCTAATGCAGACCTCTCTTCACTGTGATCTGTGTGTGGCTGATGTTTAGGTGAGTGACCACAGGGTCCCAGGCTGCCACCATGACATATCTAGCTGGGACCTATAGCCTTTGCCTAATCCCCGTGTGTTGCCATATGTTACAAAAGAGGTTTGGCTTTTTCTTTTTTAAGGACAGCCTTTGACTTTCCCGCGGCTTGTAGTTTCAAAAGGTGAAAGGAAACAGTTTTCAAACAGGAAATAATGCTGCTTGGCTGTAGAGAAGGGATTATACATGCAGCATAGGAAAAGGACAAATTAGAAAATATCACAGAGATGAAAAAAGACTGAGAAAAGCAATTTGAGCAACTTTTTTTTTCTTCTGCCGGACAACCCCTGCAAGGACATTTTTTTTAATCCTTTTTCTATATACCAACCATTATAAAAGTTATTTAGGTACATTATTACCCTAAAGGTATGTTCACACAGCGTTTAGTGACATGTACCTGTGCGCACCGCTATATGCCTGCTGTTGGAAATACGTGCTCTCCAGTGCATAATTTCAGCAGCACTCCAGCCCACCTCCCATCCACTTTCACTTTCCCCCCCCCGAAAGAAGTGGCATGTCACTTATTTTTAAGGGCGGGTTCTGTGTGCCAGGGAAAACAACAAGTAATCATAGCACTCACTGCTATGATTTTTCCGTACTTGCGGGGCGCACTTGGGCACAAAACAGCACAGTTATGCCCCACAAATACGCTGTGTATATTCACACGATGTAATGTCTGTCCGTACTTCAATACATTCAAAGCACGGGCCGACATTATGGTAATTCATAGCTCTCATTGAGAGCTAAGATTACCTGTGCTGGGAAAAATAAATGTCAGTGAGGCTTCAAAGGGATGCACTGGCCACAGTTTTTTGTCTGTAAAAATACAGGCTGCAGTTCACAATGGGGCGTGAAAAATGCCATATGAACACAGTCCTACTGAGCAAAACTTAACACAAAGGGCCAGGGCCCCGGATGTTTTGGGACCCTAGCAACGCCCTTGGCCTAAAAGGGAGCTGCATACCTACAGGGGGCATATACACCTACAGAAGGCTGTATACCTACAGGGGGCATATATACCTACAGGGGGCTGTATACCCACAGGGGCCAATATACTTACCTATCTACCTACAGAGGGCATATATTATTGCCATTCTACAGGGGGCTGTATACTTACCAACTGGGAGGTATATATACATAACTACCTACAGGGGGCTGTATACATACCTATATGCCCGGACGGGCATATATATCTACCTATCTACAGAGAGCTGTATATATACCTGCCGGGGGCTACTTTACCTCCCTTTAGTGGTCATATAAACTTACTGGGGGTCTATATACCTATCTACTTAATGATGGGAAGCATTTCTACCTTCTAACTTAATGGGGAGCCCCATACCAGAAGCAGCAATTGGTAGGGAAGTGCTGGAAAAGTGGTAAAGATTTTTCTGTGGTAATTTCTGCAGGGTCAAGTTGTGACTGGGAGAAGTCGTCATGGTGGTCTGAATTGGAGAGAGAAGAAAAGGGAAAAATAATGACTCATGAGAGAAGAGAACAACTCAGAGAAGATCCATTGTATCCATTGTCATGTGATGTGACCTGAGCTGGTGTCTGACCACTCTGTGGTCTCTAAATGTCGGTGGTGTAGGTTATATTGGTGCTAATTTCCTGGCAGTGTACACTTGTCCCTTATTGTAAAAATGAATGTACATCTGTCCCTGACCCTGTGATTAGGGGTTTCTTGCTCTTGTTAACAGTGTTGTTTATTTTAGAAAGTGGCAAGGTGAGTGATTAAGGAAAAACTTGGAGGTGGATATTGCATGTGGGCTGGTTGGGAGAGCGGATATTGCATGAAAGTTGGTGGGGGTTAGTGCCAGGCCTGATTTCTAGTTAAAAACTGATTCAATCGACTAAATAAAAATGTTTTGATTTAGAATATAATAATGTAAAAACATGATTTTTTTAAAATGACGATTATGATTTGAAAAGTGGGGGTGTGCTCTGTAAAAGAGGGGCGGCAAACTTAGCAACAGCCCCAAGCGGAAAAAGTTCTAGCTACGCCACTGATGTTAATACTTTTTACCAGCGATCCATATTCCACAACTGTGAAAATTAAAAGGGAAAATATTTAACAGAAGATTCAAAACAGATAATCACCTCCATGCCAAGTTCTCCTTTGGGACCTGGGGGCCCAGGAATTGTGTTTTCTCTTCCACGAGTACCCTGAAAACAAGATGAAGTAGTACTAAATAAATTAAGAAATAAATCATTAGAAATGTTTTATGCAAAGCTGTTTAATGTTTTTTAATTCATGATTTGCATTAATTATACACGATTGTACAGTGCGATAGTATGATATATTTACTATGTGGTGGTATACTTGGTCAACTCATTTTTTCAGGTACTTTTCCATATATACATTGACACCTACAGCTAAGGAAATAATTTTTTAATCCCTTGCTGATTTTGTAAGTTTCCCACTGACAAAGACATGAACAGTCTATAATTTTATGGGTAGATTAATGTTAACATTGAGAGATAGAAAATCCAAAATAAAATCCAGAAAATCATTGTATAAATTACATACATTTATTTGCATTTTGCTGAGAGTAATAAGTATTTGTTCTCCTACCAACCATTAAGAGTTCTGGCTCCTACAGACCAGTTAGACGCGCCTAATCAACACCTTATCTGCATTATTGTCTTAAATAGTCACCTTTATAAAAGAGTCCTGTTCACAGACTCAATTAAGCAGTCAGACTCTAACCTCTACAACATGGGCAAGACCAAAGAGCGTTCTAAGGATGTCAGGGTATCCTTGATCATGAGAAATGTGAGAGATCAGCCTAAAACTACACAGGAGAAACTTGTTAATGATCTCAAGGCAACTGGGACCACAGTCACCTAGAAAACCATTGGTAACACATTACGGCGTGATGGTTTAACATCCTGCAGTGCCCTCAAGGTCTCCCTGCTCAAGAAGACACATGTGCTGGCCTGTCTGAAGTTTGCCAATGAACACCTGGATGATTCTGTGAGTGATTGGGAGAAGGTGCTGTGGTCAGATGAGACAAAAATTGAGCTCTTTGGTATTAACTCAACTTGTTGTGTTTGGAGGAAAAGAAATGCTGGCTATAACCCAAAGAACACCGTCCCCACTGTCAAGCATGGAGGTGGAAACATTATGTTTTGGGTGTGTTTCTCTGCTAATGGCATAGGACTACTTCACCACATCAATGGGAGAATGGATGGAGCCATGTACCGTAAAATCCTGAGTGACAACCTCCTTCCCTCCGCCACGACATTAAAATGGGAAATGGGTAGTGGCTGGGTCTTCCAGCAAGACAATGAACCAAAACATACAGCCAAGACAACAAAAGAGTGGCTCAGAAAGAAGCACATTAAGGTCATAGAGTGGCTTAGCCAGTCTCCAGACCTTAATCCCACAAAAAACTTATGGAGGGAGTTGAAGCTCTGAGTTGCCAAGTGACAGCCTCACTTAGCAAATCTCCCGCATGCCACTCTGGGGCGCATTACATCGCGCTTGCGGCTCTTTGTAATGCGGCCGGTCTCGGGGGCGGGGTGCAGGAGGCTGGGCGTACTAGAACCGTAGTGGACCTAAAGATTTATAGCTTTGCTAAGGCATTTCTGGGCGCATTACAGTCAGAACAGGTGGAGCACTTTCAAAGTGGTATACCTGATCCGAACTGTCGCCCAGGCGCTGGAATGCGCCTGATTTACTGTACAGTGGGCTCATAAATCCGGCACTTTCTATGCCTTGTTTATTCGCATGAAATTTGGCGTGTTAACGCCAAATTTCATGCATGTCGTCCTTTATATCAATGTCTATATAGGGTTAATCTGGCTTGATCTTTGTGGCATTGGATTATCATTCTAGGGTGAAAATAGCGTGATTGTCTTCTCATACTGTATATTAGATTTTGTGGTACCGTAGGCCAGCTATGAGCTGGCATAGATTTCCTCTACAATCCAAAAAAAGTGACGGAAATTAACTTCTGAGGAAGCGCATGCATAAAAGAAATCCAGAGCTTTACAGACAATTAGGTGTGTGGTGATGAGAGGAAAAGTTGTATTTCCACTTAAGGTCTTTTTAACCCTGGGGAAAAGAATAACCCTGGGGAAAATGTTTCCATTTAGATACTTACTTTACTGCCTTTCAGACCTCTGTTTCCGATGTGTCCTTTGCTTCCCCTTAATCCATTTTTACCCTATGAAAATTCCAAAAAATTTCTGTTCAGTAGAAGCCTATCTGTGCATAAGAGCAATACCATTGAAGCAAGGCCCACAGTTTTAAATTCAAATAAAGAATAACTTAAAATGTAAATGTGGAGTGAAAATAAAAAAGAACTATGATATAGACCTATAATAATTTTCTTGAAACTGTGAAAAATTACTACTAAATTTTTAAGCCCCCTAATGTGTGAAATAACTATCTGTCTGACATGTAGACATTTTTTAAACTTTGAAAATGACAAATTTTTCCAAATTTTCATGATATTTTGTTATTTTTTCACAAATAAACAAGGATTGTATGGATCAAAATTTCTTACTAACTAAAAGCACAATGGGCCTCATTTTTCAAACGGTTTTATACTAAAACTGTCTTTGTTGCCCATAGCAACCAATCAGAACTTAGCTTTCATTTTCTAAATTGCTCTGGAAAAACGAAAGCTGAACGCTGATGCGTTGCTATGGGCAACAAAGACAGTTTTACTGTTAGGCCGTGTTCACACGACTTATTCACGGCGGATTTGTGCGCCGTATTGAGCGCACAAATCCGCCGTGAATACGGGGCGGGACGGGGGGCGGGGCCGGAGCGCGGGGGGGCGCCGCTCCCGGCCCCTTAGACAATGCATTGTTTACGGCGCGTTCCGCGCCGTAAATAATGTGCATGTCATTTCTCCCCCCGCGGCGGTTTTGCCGAGCGGGGAGGAGCGACGGATTCCCATGTTCTCTATGAGAGCAGTGGATTACCGTAATGACTCGACGGATTGGCGCCGTATTGAAGCGCAAATCCGGCGCGGAATACGGCGCCAATCGTCGGCAAATAAGCCGTGTGAACGGGGCCTTAGGGTATGTTCACATAGCATTGTTGGATCAGCTTTTGGATCTGCTTTGGATGTGACATATGCATCCAAAAGCACTAAATCGCAGTCCAAAACGCATCCAACACGCATATGCGTGTTGGATGCAACAGGAACGCACCCTATAGTTTTAAATAGGGCACCTGTTGTGTCAAACAGATCAAAAATTGACATGTCAATTCTTCTAATGTATTCGAAAAACGCGTGTAAAACACGCATTGGTGATCACTCGTCTGATCTCTGATGCATGTTTTACATTGAAAGTAATGTAAAAAAAATCACACTGCACATTGTTAGATGCTTGTTTGGGTCTGTTTAGGGTCCGAAACACAGATCCAAACATGCATCTAAAAACGGATCCAAAATCGGATCCAACACACCGTGTGAACATACCCTTAGGCAGTTTTGACAAATGAGGCCCAATGTCACGAGAAAACAATCTCTGAATCACATGGGTAGGTAAAAGTTTCAAAGATAATCTCACATAAAGTGACACATGCCAGATTTCAAAATGGGGCTCTGTCAGGGAGGTCAAAACTGGATTAAGAGAAGTGTGACTATCTTACCTGGTCTCCTATTTCACCCTTTTCGCCTTTGTCTCCTGGAAGTCCAGACCGTCCCTTTAAAAAAAGAAACAAAAAAAAAGGAAACCGTAATGATCAGAAAACTTTTTTTATTGAAATAAACTAACAAGTTGAATACTAGTGTAAAAACAGTATACCTCTTCTCCGTTAAGTCCCTCAAACCCAGGTTCTCCAGCTTCATTCTGTAAAAACAGAAGCAAATATGTTTTTGTTATGTATATTAAATTCATGCTAAAAAGCATGTGGTTTTTAATATGCGTTTTCCCCACCATTTCACTAACACTGAAAAATGTGATAAAAATGTGAAGAGAACAATGGAAAAAACCATGGGCCTCATGTATGAAAACAGTCTAGGTGTAAGTCTTTCTTTGTTGCCCATAGTAGTCAGAGCTCCTTTATCATTTCATATAGTGAAAGGGGAGCTCTGAACGAATCCTATGGGCAACAAAGAAAGTCTTAGACCTAGACACTTTTCATACATGTCTCCCTATGTGTGAATAAAACCTTACTGCTGGCATGGTCTGTGTAAGGTAATACCACAATGTGCTATGCTGTACATGTGGGTGTTTGTTGCCTAAGTGCTTTTAAATGTTTTGCAAGAAATAAATTACCGCTTTTTTACCGCTACTGGCTTGTGGATCTCGCAGTGGTTTCTAGCGTCTGCTACAGTTACCCGGATATCCGTTTGTTCCCCGTAATACCACAGTAGTGTGCAATACAAACTAAAGAGGATATGCAATTGTTCCTTGTAGCTGAATGGTGGTTACTTAAAGATGTTGTCTCACTGCATCAATTCATCTTATCTCAGTCGTGTTTTCTTTAATTAATTTTTGAAGTCAAGGGTGTGTTTATTGGCTTCTACTGGCCTGCTGTGATGAGCTGCTGAGGACCCCAGGTCTGTAGCTATAGCGACCAGCGCTGGCAATCTATCAGGAAAGATCAAACAGGTCTGTAGCTATAGCGACCTGAGGAGCTGATGCAGCCCATACAAGAGGGGATATCTAGGAATAGGTAGGACACTGTTAATCGACATATATTACAAATTGACTTGTTTTTGCAAAATCTTTAACATAAAAAGCAATCCTTGTAGTGAGATAAACCCTTTAAAACTATTTTTTTCAGATAGCCCTTAATACTTCCACATAGCCTCTTCTAGCTATGGTACTTCCAGCTTATATTAACATGTTAATGGCAAAAAAAAGTTTAGTTAAAAAATACACTATATAAAGAAATACAGACCTGATCTCCTTGTAATCCTCTCTCCCCCTGAGGAAAAATGAAACAGTTAAACAGGGTCAAACACTAAATAGTCATTTATGTCAATGGAGAATCTGAAAGATTTAGCAACACATTTCAGTGAACATTAGCCCGGTGACAAACAAAGATAATTATAGATAATGCCTGGGGGTTCACAAACAGTAGATGTGGACTATCAGGAAAAAGAGAAATTTTTGTTTAAAACATTTGTCACCTATCCACTGCATAACTAATACATTAAAGATGATGGAAGCAATGTTAGGCTATGTCTTCACAGCACTGGTTTTTGGTCGGATTTTCGGCGGATTTAGTATTTTGAATCTGCCGAAAATCCGACTGTAATCAGTACTCCATAGATAGCAATAAAAAATCTGTGCTGATTTTTTCCCAGTTGGATCTTTCGCAGGATAGTCATCAGATTCTGACGGCAAATCCTCAAAAACAACCGTGGTTTTTAGCGCAAATCTGCTCCCAAATCAGCAGTGCAGCGAAGTTAAAATACCATAGAATTTTGGACGGTATTTTCACTTAGCTGTGTAGACATAGCCTTAGAACCTTTACGAAAGACCAAAAAGGAACGGTTGGAGAGAATTTATTATAAGAACACAGGACACTTTCCTCGAAAGACACTTGACAGCATGATTGGAGATTAAATTAGATGTTATTGGAAATGTAGATGAACAGCAACATAGGTGTGTTTAAGTTTGCTCTTTTGTCACCTATACAATGTTATGTTGAGCTTTTGGTAGGCTAAAATATTCTTACAGACTGCCATTAAAGGGAGTTTAAAAATGAGCCAGGGCAAGTGCCACCTAAGTGGTTTCTGCCTACATTATCATGATTGATAGGTCTCTCCCTATACACAAATAGGGAGGGACCTGTCAATTATGCTGTTGTGGGCTGGGAGAAGCTAGCAGGGACTACACAGATCACACTTCACCTAGTACCCCAGCTCATTTTTATACTAATATTTTTCTCCTGACAGACTCCCTCTAGCTTAATAGTCTGTATTTAATGTGGTCTGAAAAGGGTTGATGAAAAATAAAGATGTAAAATTAGGGGCACATGTATCAATAGTGTGTGACCCTTTCATCTTGGTGACATTCGTCACATTTCTAAATATGTTTCACCACATTTTATTAATTTAGTATAATTTTGTGGATGAGGACTCTATTCTGAATGTTACTTAGTGGAGAACTCTCCTGCAGCATATGTGCAACAAAGTACAATTTTTTCCAAGTCCTATATATTCTAAAGGAATATTTTTAGATGATGTTTATGTATCGCATGTGTTTTCCCTAGTGCTAAACAGGCAATGTATTTAATTTCACTATAAAGCCCAAAGATGCAATGCCCCACCCCATTCCACTAATTGGATGTGCCTCTTCTGCACTCTCTGCCCAAATCCACCTACTGTACACATGAAGTGGGAAAAGTATGTGTCACTGGTGGAATCAAGGAGGTAATATGGGGTTAAGGATGTAAACTGCTATATCAGGGTTCTCAAATACATGGGCCATGAGGCTGTCATCTGCAGCCAGTGGTGCACCTAAGCTCCCGAGGCACCCTCAGGAACTGGAGTATACTCTGAAGTTTAACCCTTTAAATGCCACTATAAACAGCAATTTGCAGCATATAAAGTATTTCACAAAGGGAGGAGCATCCCTCCGTTCGCCATCGTCACCCTGATGTGCATTTGTGGGGTGTCAATGGTTGCCATGAAAGCTGTGCACTTAATGATGGTCTCTGGTCTGTCTGATGTAGGCAGAGGCAGGGCTTGACAGTCTGACTGTTTGTATAATACATTACAGTACAGTTACAGTGGGTTTTCCTCAGTTTTAAATGTTACAGCCACAAACTTAAAGTGATTTTCTCACTATAAAGATGAGCTTTCAATCTGAAGAGATGGTTAAATGAAGATCTTTTCTAAATACATTGGTCACTAGATTTTACTTTAGTCATGAGATAAGAGCATTTTTTTATCTTCTCTGAGTGCACTAAGGTTTCTATGGTAACCTGCATACCAGATCATTCTCTGTTATCTGATTTGAACAGAGAACAGGGGTGACGTCACCCCACGGATGGACTGAGCTCCAAAGCAAACTAATTAATTCTAACAAAATTAGCTGTTGCTTTACTGATAAGCAACTCCTCACAGCCTGTTAGCTTTGTTCACTTACAGATTAGATCTCCTGCACTGTTCTTTGTAATGTCTCAGCTAGTAATAGAGGCTAAATATGCAAATCACTGCTATAGAACCACCTACAGTCTGAGGAGAGCAGATTGAAAGAAAAGCTGGCTGTGATTGTGACACTGAATAGTGAGAAACCCCTTTAACTGTATATTATGTCAGAAAGTCACAAAGTAGCAAGTATTTGTAAAGTGTAAAGAAAATTATATGTACTTTACTAAAAAAAAAAACTCTCCAAAGAAAAGATATAAACATTACCAGCTCAGGTCACCATTACATGACAGAGACCACAGCACTGATCAAATATAGAAGCAAAATAACCCCTGACACCAGGGACTCACAGGAGACGTCTTATCTGATCAGTTGTTCTCTGAATCGTTCTTTTTCCCTTTTCCTCTCCTTCCGTCCAGACCGCCATGACGCCCTTGTCCCGGGGCCACAACTCGTCCTGCAGAATGTACACACAAACATCATAGAATCCTCACTTTATCAGCACTTCACTACCGATTCCCACCTCTGTTATGGGCGCCCCACATTTAGTAAGTAGGTAGTAATGCTGCCCACCATTAAGTAGCTAGGTATACAGGCTCACTGTAGGTAGATATGCTGTCCCCTGTACGTAGGTTTATAGGCCCCCCCGTAGGCCTCCCCGTAATATCTCCCCCATAGATTGTAGGGCCCTCCTGTATTATCCCCTCATAGATAGGGCCAGTAATTAGCCAGGCAGGGTCAGTAATTAGGGCAGGCAGGGCCAGTAATTAGGGCGGCAGGACCGGTTTTATAGCTAGGCAGGACGGTATAGGCCGGCAGGGCAGTATATAGGTAGGCAGGGCAGTTATGGGCAGGCGGGGCGTATTTGGTAGGCAGGGCAGTATATGGGCAGGCAGGGCAGTATATGGGCAACCGGGGCCGTATATAGGTGGCAGGCAGGGAAAGAAATTAGGTGGCAGGCAGGGCAGTATATGGCCAGGCAGGGCAGTATATGGCCAGGCAGGGCAGTATATAGGAGGCAGGCGGGCAGAATATAGGAGGCAGGCAGGGCAGTATATATGGGGAAGGGAGGGCAGTATATAGGTGGCAGGCAGGGGCAGTATATAGGTAGGCAGGCAGGGCAGTATATAGGTGGCAGGCAGTATATAGGTGGCAGGCAGGGCAGTATATAGCCAGGCAGGGGCAGTAGTTTAAAAAAATAAAATAAAAATCTTACTTACCTGATTTCCCTCCTCTTCTCCACATCCGTCCGGAGCCGGTGGCCGCTCACAGCAAAGTGCGCCTGCCCCGCAGCCTCCTGGGAGTTGAACAGCCATGAGCAGAAGATCCTGGCTGTTCTGCCTCGCCGCCGCTTTGCACCGCGCCGGTTGCAGGCGGCGGCCGTGATGGCTGCATGGCTGGGTCTGTGACCCGACCGTGCAGCGAAGAAGGAGGGGGGGGGGACCAGCACCAGTACTCAGGGCCCGCCTGAAGGAAACTCCAGCCTCCCCCGGCGACGCTCCGAGCCGGCGCTGCAGCTGTCCCTCCACCGGGCAGGGTAGGCGGCTGCCCGGGAGGGCCCCCTAAGCTCGTGGCCTACCTGGCCTACCTGGCCCAATGGAAAAGACGGCCCTGGTTGTTCTGCTGGAAAGTGAACCTATGCCTTAGTCTTAAAGGGGTTTCTCAACATGCAGTTTCACTGAGTCACTAGCAGTTTTACACTCACTACGTCTCCCCAGGCTGGTGGTCCTATAGCAGTGATTAGCATATTTAGCTTCTAGTTGAGCCTTGACATTAACAAGTGCAGGAGATGTTATCTTCATTAAACACAAGGTACTTGTGCTGTGAGCAGGGCCATCTTTTCCATTGGGCACACGAGGCAGTTGCCCGGGGGCCCCACAAGTATCGGGGCCCCAGGTGGGGTATGGCCTTGGGCCCAGGAATAAAAGAAACATTCCCAGGATCACATGGTTGGCTTTGCTTATTTTATTGTTTGTGTGTCTTTAAGGATGTGCAAACAAAAAACATGGTGGTGAAGAGAGCCAAAGGCTCCCTGCCCTGCCAATCAGTCGTGTAGGTTGCAGGCTGCCTGTGTCCAGACATAAGTGCTGTGATAATATGGGTGTGCTTGGGGGTGGCTAGAGGCATGACCTAGTGTGATGTCATATATTTGGAGAGGGCCCACTGCAGTACTCTGCCCAGGGACCCATAATGCTATTAAGACAGCTCTGGCTGTGAGAACTGAAACAATTGATTTATCTGTAGACAGAAGCTAATCTTGTTAGAAATAATTAGTTTGCTTAGGATGGCTGCTTCTCTAATGAGGGCTCTCTATGTTTGGACTGTCAGTTTAGGTGGATGGCCATGTCTTAGTAGGTTAGTACTTGCACCATGCTCCTTCAATTTACGGATGATGGATTGAACAGTGCTATGTAAGATGTTTAGAGCTTAGACTCATTTTATAAAACTTAACCCTGCAATACACTGTGCCAAAACTTCATCCCTGAGCTGTCTGGTGTGTGCCTTAGTGTTCATAAGACTGTTTGTTCTCTAATGTTCTATAACAAACCTCAGAGGCCTTCACATAACAGTTGTAGTTATGCTGAGAATAAAATATATGCGGATGTATTTTATTTGCTCGTTTAATGACTTATAAAGATAATGGGTCACACTGGATTTTATTTAGTGAAGGGGACTAAACACAGATGCACGCCACACTTTTAAATTTTTTAATTTGCAAGTATTTAGAAAATTTGGATGTGCATAATTTTCTTTACACTTCACAAACACAAATATCAATAAAATACATTTAAGTTTGGGGCTGTAATATTTAAAAGTGGTGAACAGTTCAAAAGGTATGAATACTTTGGAAACCCACTGTATGTACCGCAATGTACTTTAACAGAGATCAAGCAATCACTCTGTCCAGCGTAAAAAACAAATTAAAATAAAAAGTAAAATAAAGTAAAAAACACGCACAATACTTCCCCAATTCTAAATGTTTATCATGCAAAAAAAAAAAGTTATTAAAAAATTCCACATGCTTAACGACCGGGGCAATAATTCAAGATTATACGTAGGGTTGGAAATGTAATGTGAAATTAACATGCATATAACGGAGGAGTGGATCCGCTGGGCCAACGCAAGCGATGATAGCTAAGCCACGCCAGGGAACGGAATCTAAGTAGCCCCCGGTTTTCACCAAGCCCCCC